>JXXB01013010.1:0-10134 GCA_000956275.1 Anopheles koliensis
TGCTGCTGCTGTTGCTGCTGCTGCTACTGCAGCCGATGCGGATTTCTCGTTGCTGTTGCTGCTGTTGCTGCTGCTCTAGGCCATCTACACTCTGTCCTGCCATCGTTAGCAACCGGACCACCGCCGGGGAGTAGTTCATGTTACGCGAGTCAATTCTCCACTGGGGCAAACCGAACGAAGGAAATAAAAATCAAACGACGAAACGGAAAAAAAGTATCTCACCACACACAGACACCGCACCAACACTGTCCCTCACGGTTCCCCGCTGGTGCCAGATTTGTCGAGTCGTTCCCGATCGAGAAAAGAAGCGATGTTCCGGAGTGACTAAGTTTCTCGGGAGGCCCAATTCTTCTTGCTCATCGACCTGCATAAGTTTGTGCTGCAGAACCGTGCGCTGGTCCACTGATTTGCCCCGGGAGTTAATAACCGTGGGGAGTTTGGCGATTGGATATTGAGGTCACTCACACCGATTGAATCGCAATGATGCCTCTGGTTTGGTAGCGCGGATATATTTTTAGTACATTAATTAAACACTGCAGTGAGCGGAAGTCGGCCCGATTGGGTTGGCATTGCTTATCGAACGTCTACACTGTATGCACTCGGCAACACTTGGCCCGCTTTCGTCCGCTGTCGGTAGTACTAATACCAGCGCGATGTAATATTGCTATAGAAATAAACAAACGGTTGCTACTCGGTTGTTCGGCCAGCACACGACACACACGCTGCTGCTATCCGTTTACACGCCGCCGTTCACTGCGTGACACGCTTGACAGATAGTAGGCCCTGCAGCGTTACGAAGCGTTACGCGCTGCGTTAGCGCTCGGTGTGACCTAGAGGCCACTGACACTGTTTGCTTTTCCCGATATGCAGGGTGAGAATGCATTTCACGAACGAACCTACCACCAGCACGGCCGACCGACGACGGCTTTCCACCTATGCGCGGCACGTGAATTGACACGAGCTCTTTCGCGAGCTTTTCCTACACGGAAGCGCACACGTACACCGACACGGACACAAGCACACACTCACGCGCGCACACCTCCTATGGTATGTGGTGTGTTGGCGCTCAGGTTTTCGTCACTTTCGTCAAACGCACCGCGTAAACGTAAAACACAAAAAATGTCCGTAACGACATCAACGCACCAATAATAACAATAGTTCGATGAGATTACAGCGAAACGTCACCCCATGCTTTTGCACCGTTTGCTGTCGTTGCGGATGTAAAACGGTTCGAACCGTCCTCACGGGAATCGTCGTCCTCATTAGTAGTGTCCTGGGTCCACTGCTGCTGCTGCTGCTGCTGTTGCTGCTGCTGCTGCTGCTGCTGCTGTTGCTGCTGGTGCTGTTTCTTTTTCACCACCATTCGGATAACTTATTCCCCGGCACAACACTATTCCTGTGGCTTGCGCTGGTTCTGCGGGCCCCTACTGCCACTACGCAAAACTCACGCACACACGCACGCACACACACGCACACCAACACAAAAACGCACACGTTCACTAGCGACGTTTCCCTGGCAGCCAAAAAGCTGACACCATAGTGAAATTGTTATGATACGCGCGCGCACACATACACGTACACGCACACGTTGGCGTTACCTGTCGCAGGCTCTGGTGGATGCCTAGAGCGTGGACAGTAAAGGAAGAACGACGATTGCTTTCGGCAGTGGAGTCACCATTTCCAGGGTCCGAACGTGTGTAAATGTGTGTCCCCTTCCCGTGCTCTCACTCACACGCTCACAGGAACACACTCACTACGAGTTCGGTACGGTTCGCTCTCACCAGTTCGCTCACTAATTAGCAGCCGCCACCACACGCCCGGAACAGTGTGTGAGGAGGAGGCAGAGATGCTGGGATGCACTGGCTAAGCCTCCGTACGGTGGCGCTGGATCAGAGACTGACAGCAGTGTGGTTGTTTCCTTGACGTCGAAACACCGGCATCCGCTGGCACCGACTCGTTGCTGGACGGACGGGAAGAGTTGCCCAGGCTCAACAGCTCAGCCCGACGCATGCAATGACGCTGCCGGCGGTCGATGATAGCCATTGTTTCCCCCGGTACACGCTGTGGGACTTTGGGCTTTCCTTCGAGCGCATATCGTTTGCTCAAACGCTGCTGCTGTGTGTCGAGCGAGCCGTCGTGGTCGAGCGGTTACTGAACGTCAGCATCATTGTCAGACCCCGTAGGCAGTTTACCGCATTGCTTCGTTACCTTTAGATCGAGCCGAGCCGTGCCGAAATTTGTACCACGTTTTTATTGTAACCCGGTCGAAGGTTTGCGTTGCTCGACGCCGAAACACTCTGACAACCGCTTTTTCCTTCTTCGGCGGACACCTCCGCTGTTTGTCCGGCTCGATTAATTGAATTTCGTGTCCTCACCAGCTTGTTGATGCTTATCGGCGTGGCAAAACACTACTACAGCCTGCTGCTACCAGTCATCCAGCGCTTCATTCCATTCCAGGGGCCCCGCTCTGTTGGTTGAATTAGATTAGAGAAAACAAAACCGAAACGGATCAGGATAAATAAGTAAGCAGTCGTGCTAGACGGTTTACCACCCAGCTCGAGACGAGTGGTTGATAGAATTAACCCCCTTTTGGCAGGACACAGCCAGCAGCCTGAGCCTGCAGTGCCTCCAGCAAACGGTGATCCAATTTTAAACTATTTGTATTGCCAATTGTCGGCGCGGGAGCTGTTGTGGCACGTTGCGATGATACAAAAGGTACAAAGGTGAGTCGATAAATTCACACATTTATGTAACAATGGAAGACTTGCAGCCGCAAGAAAGAAAACTTTCATTTCCATATTTCAGCGATTAACAATAAAACAGGATTCATGTGATTATGTGCTTTCGGCGATCATTCTTTGAGCATTGAATATCTCAAAGTCTGCGCTCCTGCTAGTCCATTTTTGCACAAGGGAAAAACAGCAAAGTAAATATCCGCCATTTCCTTCGCTTCGACGAGGGCAAACAGTTTTGTCGCACGCTACAACACTCGACAACAACAACAGGCAAACAAAGTTTGGTAGCAAAAATCCCGCGTGAGCGAAACGCGCGATAATGAGAAGGACGGCACTAGTTCAATGAAGTTGTGATCCGGACAGCAAACGCACGTACAATGTTACTGTTAATGTTAACAGTCGAACGTGACATTTACTTGTCACGATTATGAATGGAACGTGCACATCATCGCAAACTACTCCCGCTGTTCGGTGCGAGCGAAGCGGGAAAAGTGCGAAGGAAATGGGGTTGGGTATGCCATTTCCGGAACGAACGGATCACAGGCACATACACAGGCGGTTTGTACGACTCAGCTCGAACGCTAGACTACATAAATATCATTTAACCAACGACATCCAACGACAAACTGACACATTTACTGTAAATCATTTGCTCATCAGTCACCATCAGTTTAGTCGTTTCTCTTTAGGTGGTTTCCTTTGCCATAATCGTTTTGAAATGTCCAACGGCGAAATAGGAAATTTTCCTTTACCTGCAAAGCTTCAATAAATAATTTCCGTAGCACTGCAGTCGTTGAAAGATTGATTTAAAATTTTGAACGGCTAATAAGTGCAACTAGGCTGAATGCATGAATATGGATAGAATTGTCCCCGATAGGGAAGATTATAAAACAACAGGAGACCCTCTCATGCAGTCGACACGGCTGGGCGATATTTAATCCAATACGCGGCATACTAAACTAAATAGAACAGAAGACCAGTTGGAAAGAAGATTCGGAATAACTCAGGCAACTTCAGCACTGTCCACTTAATAACGATTTCGAAGTATAACTTTCTCGCTAAGCCAAAAAAAATAAAAAGTGAAGAATTGTATTATCACCTCGCTCTTTTGGTCGGCGGCTCTACTCTTTCCCAGATTCTCCGGTCTTGGGCAGTCCGATGCAGTCCCTATAAATTTATTCTTTTCGCTCCGGATGCCAACATAAGAATCATGACGATATGTTGGTGGGAAACCGTTTCCTCTAGCGCCAAACTATGACAATGAGAAGTGTTTGGTCGCTTGCGGACGGTGCGACACATAATAGGTTCGGATTTAAATTGCAGATTCCAAAATCTTCTATCTGCGTGAAGCCAGCATAAGTCCTGCTAGTGGTGGCTTTAAAGCTCATCATTCAAATCGGGTGCCATCGAATCCGGATTGGGATTCATCAGCAGTTGTGACTCGAACGGGCTTTAGAAAGTAGTCTCACGCCACCTCGTGGGGCTTCGTGTTTATCTCGTTGATTGCGAAAATGTTTACCGGTTCCTTAAACATGCGCCCTATCTTCATGATAATCCTTTTTTCGTAGGAGTTTTTGGACCGGCCGCCCAAATGTTCGGCAGTGGCTTTGAATATTTTGATTCGGCGTTTTTAAGAGCCAATTTTCGAGCGCAAGTAAGAAGGGAGCGTTTTTGTGACCGCTTTGTATCAAAAGAATACAAAGCGAACTGAACGGCCTACATAGCCCGGATTACGAAGCCCCAGCGCATGGAGCGATCTAAATTACTGCTTTTTACAAATGCTTTCCATAAATCACACCGGTCAAGTGGCAAGTTAATCAATACACTCCTGCCTGTCGAGAAACCGAGAAACGACGCTCCAGCGGTTCGGCAACCAACCGTAACTAACCCGTTTTTAACGAGCTGATAAGCCTCGAACCCTCAACACGGGTCCCAGGGGGAGGGGAGGAGATTTTTCTCCCCATTTGAATATGGAGCAGAGGGGCTAGCAGAGATTTTCCCCTTTTCAAAAGCCCGTCTTTTGCTTTGAGCCGGAGCGCGTCTTCGGAGGATGCACACGTTCTGATGGTGCCGGACCAACAATGAAATAACGAAATTCGTCATAATAGAATTACTTGCCGAAGCTAGCCATCTGTTTCGTTCATTCACGCTCATCCCTTCCCCATCACCACTATCGAGGCATCGAAAAACTACAAATAGACACGGTTCGCCTTGCAACCGCGCACTTGTGCCTGTTTTCATGTCGGATTCTTGTTTTTTAGTGCGCTTTTTAGTGCCAAACCGGCGAGTACAAGTTGAAAGCCAAAAACAGACATAAAAAACACAATAAAACACAACCTCCTTCCCCCGCACACCACCAGAGAGGACACCCGAATCCGAGGAGGGACCGAAAAAGCCAAATGTTTCCAGCGATGGAACAAATGCACGCCATCGAAACAACATGGAATATGCCCCTGACCTCAATCGTTGTAATCGATGTTTAACATTTGAGTGAAACGCGACCGTTGCAGCTCGTTTTGGTGTTTTATGAGAGGGCGTAGACGGGGGCGTACGGGCAGGGGGTGCAGCGCGGACAGCGGTCGGTTATGCTGATTATGCAAAGGCCAATAAGGGAGCGAATTAGGAAGGATAGGTCCTGCGCCAAGGATCCAACTACTGAGTCAAATCTGGTGCCATTGGTCGTGGGAAACCATCAAGCAAGCAAGCAAGCAAGCAGCCAGCACACGGCGAGCTTGACCCACCTCGCAGAACTACAATCACAGCCAGAGCAGCCAGATAAGCGCATGGTGTGCAGCGAGCCAACGAAAACATGACATTTTCGAAGGAAAAATCTCGTGTCGTAGGATATGTTTATCGTGTTTATAAATGTAGGGTATGGGAAAAAGAAGCATTTTTTCCTCGCCCGATTTAAGTCGTCGCCAGCGCTGAATAAGCAGCAGTGGACAATACACACACCCACACACACTCACACGCATGCAAGGGCAGAACAAGAACATGGGGGAATTTATTTATAACAAACAATATTTATGTATACAGGGTTGCATAAATATAAATCCAGGCTATGCGTCGACAACACACAGATGCGGCACATCTTCGAGTGGACAAACGGCATCACCGGGCATCAGAGTTGCTTCTTCAAAACGTGAGTCCCTTTTTCGAGCTTCTTCGTCCGTTCGAACGTTTCGCTCGTTCCCTCGCTCCCTCATCAAACCATGTTTTTCGAGACACACCAGAGCAAGTGCAAAGAAGTGGCTTTCCAACGTTTGTCTTTGTGCGCTTGTGTCGGTGTGGGTTCTTTGGTTGGGGACAGAAGTGGATAATTCCGCCGACCCGTAAGAGTATCCCCTACAGAGTGGCGAAACGGGCGCAATGGGGTAGGGTGGAAGTGTGCGGCAAATTATTGAACGAATTTTTGCATACAAATCGGACACATCCAAAAGAAACATAAGTACCGAGTTCCGCAGAATGAAAGAGAAACCTCCTTCCCTCCGAGCAAAGATACGCATGTATACTCACACAGCCACACACACAGTCAGATAACACTCACACATAGGAAAGAGCTTCTGTTGATTAAACTAAGCGAGCAACGAGAAGGAAGAAACCATCGAAGCACCCTAAGCGAGCTCACATAAATGCATACCGTTTTGCTTGAGCCACTGCAGGGTGAGAAAAGAAGTGAGGGGAACGGAAGGATATTCGCACGCACAGCATAAGCATAAGCGGTCATAGTATGAAGAGACAGCATTCGCTCGCACGAGCATCAAGTATCGAATGGCAAAGTGGAGAAAAGGAGACACAAACTGGAAGAGCTGGATGAAACGAAAACGTTCCGCTAAGGATAGAACAGATGATAAATGAAGCATTACATTGTAACGCGGCAGTAAAGCCCAATTTAGCTCCCGGGAAGAAAGCTTTACGAATAATTAACTAACTAAAGTAATGCTAACAATTGTACGGTACGGTAAATGGTGAAGCTTTACACGTTACCGTTTTCATTGAACATCTGATTCAGTTTATGCTGAATGCGGATTATGAAAAAAAACAAACAGACGCTATCGCAAAAATGTACAGAATAAAATGAGTACACTAATGAGACATATACCGAGTAGATAGCTGCGAACGAAAGAAAGAGAAAGAGGTACTAAAACATTCTGGAGAGCTTTCTCCGATTATCAAAAGCTCCTCACGAGGTTTCAGCGTGAGCAAGTGTTTGTGTCGCTTGTATGTGTCGAAAACAGTTCGTACTGTTTCGTAACGGCTACGTATAGAGCAACGTTCCAACGTTCCACCACATTTTCCGTTGTTGTTGCGACTTTTTAGAGACAATTGCTACAAACAACTATTATGCAAGTCAAAAAATTAAAGAAAATTACAGATATGATATATGATTTTTGGTAAAAAAAACCCGTGCACACGTTGTACATTTACATTGCCTTGAGTTTGTCTCACGCACACACATAGTGTCATTTGCGAGAAAAGTGAGAGCGAGTGTGAGATGAATCTCTCACCGAACGAAGCCGTTCACAACCAACACTGTTCCACGCAGTCTGGTGGAGCAGAAAGCTTACGGGATTCTCGGACGAAAGCAGAAGGATACGATGAGCAGCATGTCAAAATCGAAGATTTTGGGAAAAGTTTAAAATTTCCCTCACAATTTAACAGACCACATTTGCCGTTCAGCTAGAGCCTGCAAACGAAAGAAGCTGCTTGTCGTGAGGCTTTTAGGGGTGCTTTTTTAGGCATGAGTGAGAGAGATGGATTACAGATTGTTCAGAAAATGAACGCGAAAGGAGCAACTGGCTCACACTGTACGGAACACAGCACGGCATGGCCAAACAGAGGCCCACCGGTACGACCTTCCCGTCTTGGCTGACGTTATACGTCCGTGCCCTCTCTCACACTGCCCTCCACCTTCTCCAAGCCAAGGAAGAGCAACCGCGTACGAATGCACTATTTTAGCTGCATTTTATTTCGATTCCCAGCGTAAGCGGTTTTGTCCACCACCGAATGGTCGGTGTGGTGGTGGCGGTGGTGGTGCATCGTGCGGAGCATACATAAAACAAAGCAACAAAAAATCGAAACTGCTGCTGCGAATAATTCAACATTCTGCTGGTGCAATTGCAGCTGCTCCTGGTGGGCTGCCCACCTGACGGCAGGCTGTCCGTGCGACCGGTGATATTTATTTTTGTAATGGTTGTTTTTCTTTTATTTATTTGTTTTTGACGCTAGCTTCTCTTCAGCAGAGGCTTTGAATTTTATATTTATTGATGACCAGCGAGTGGGACAGAGACTGCATGGTGTTGCGTTTTTTTATTTATTTTTTCTTTGCTTCTTCCATTTCCTCCCCCTTTGGAACCGATGATGCAGATGCAGATGCAGGTTGAATTGTTAAAAGACTGCGAAGGCTAATCGATGAGTGCGATTGAAATGCCGTAAAGCGCATTCCATCGTTTGAAACATGGGTTCCCCTTGCATGTTTCTTCGACCTCATGCATTTCGCAGAATTCAGCTAACAAACTGAAAACATACCGACATCCAACGCTTTATGGAATTCATAGCAGTGGAAATCACAGCAAAATTTCCAAAAGCTAGAACTAAACACTCTTATTCAAATTACACCAAAATTTCCAAACTACTCAATTCAGGCAATGTTTTATCAAAAAATTGTCCACCCATTTTTCCAACTTCTGGGTTCTGGGCGTGTTGAAGCGTATCAATCAACATTCGCCGCACTTTTTTCACGTCACGTAGGCCACCCTCTTCCCTCTTTAGCATGATGGTTCATTGTTTCCAACACTATAACGACCCATTGTGTGTGTGCTTATTTGTGTGCGGGTCAGTTCGATTTTCCAAATGCTTCAATTTGTCTTTGCTCAGATTGGGGCAGCCTCAATGCTGCCGTTGCTGCTCCTGCTGCTGCACTGTTGGCGCATAATAGCGGTGTAGACGCTGTATTGGCGCACATTTGAGGCAGGACGGAGCAAACGTGATAAACGAAGGAAGCAGTAGGGTGAGCGAGATAGCAAGAAAGACCTATGCACAAGGAGTGAGTGGGTGACGGTTTTATGGTGTCGGTTGTGGTTGATTTGATTTAGATTTTAGGACACACCACTTTGCAGAAGGAGGACATCGCCGACGTCCGACGATGATGACGACGACGACGACGATGGCCGGGCGACAACTTCTATGCGCACACCTGATGGCAAATGGATTTTTCGACGAATTCAGACCTGCTCACGCTCTCCATGCTCTCGGTGCATCCACCGATGATGTGGGCAGTGGTCGCGATGGTCGACCCAACACATTTGCTGACAATTATGTATCATACAAACGATCGCTTGGCCACTATTTGCATTGTAATGTGTCTAGCTGGGATGATTTAATCGATAGTTCAAATGGAAAGCTCAGCACAACATCATAATGAAGGTAAGAAGTTGAAACGTTGAAACGGCTATATTTAGAGATGCACAATAGATATTCACTAGATGTCATAAAAGAAATACCAACTCATGTGGAAAAAAAATGTTCAAAAATGCATTAAACATACTTCAAAACGAATTCCATCCGTTTGCAAAACGAACAATGAAAGGAATGAATCTGATGAATCGGATAAGTAACAAATTTCATCATCTATCAAGCCACCCTTAATCGACAAAAGGGGACTTTAATAGACCGGCTTTGGGTGCCAGGTACTTCCAAACATTTTCCAAACAGTTTGACATTTAGCAGAGTGTCGGTCGTCGTTTCCGAAGAAACACACAAACGTTACTTAACCGCCACTCTCCCGACCTGCTACCGATGCTATATCCTTGGTGTAGGCACTCAATGTTTTGAGCGCGTGACAGTTCAATACCTCCTGCTTTCGCCATGCCCACCCCCTACGCTGCAGATCTGGCGCTGCGAAAGCTTTGCGTGTTTTTTTTTCCTTCCCTTCCTGGTGTTCCTCCATAGTGCTCTCAGTATTTGCGTACATTTTCTCTGCGATTTGGAACTGTTGGCAAACATCCGCTCTTAGGCGATCAATTTATCTGTCTCTGTCTGGAGTTTTGCATCATATCTCTTTCTTGTGCTCTTTCTCGCCATTATCTCACTTTCGTCAGGATTTCTTCTCACTTCTGCTCATTTTAGTTCTCGATTTGCGTTCCATCCTACTCTTGCTAGTTTGCGTTATCAGTATGCTGTACGCGAGAATCCCTACCATAATCACTGTTCAGTGGTTCAGTTGTCTTTGTACGATGAGCCGGTGGAAGCAAAAACGACACGATAAATACGTTCAGGAGCGAACGGGTATCCGTTTGCTACCGCAGGACCTTTCTGTCCTGCTGCAAAGCAAGTCCTAGCTCTGGCTACAACATTACCAAAAAACTTAAGCTCTCTCTCTTTCTCTCTTTCTCTCTCG
>JXXB01013016.1:0-41743 GCA_000956275.1 Anopheles koliensis
GATAAATAAAAATAATTACTATTTCAATATCCCATAATCGTTCAACGCTTTATCCATAAAATTTCTCCATTCATCCTGTCAAACCAACTCATGCTCGCTCATTTTGTCTCGCTTCAATTAATCCTATTAAGTGTCTCCTTCTAATTAATCCTATTAAGTACTTTCTACCCACCACCGGAAAAGTCCCTTGTCCTTACAATCTAACTCCAGTTATGAATAGAACATAAAATTGTTAATTCCCTTTTCGATTTTCTTTTCCATTCCACCACTTGCCCGTATGAACCATGCATGTGGTGAAGAAAATAAATCCCTTTTCTCCGGCATACCGGCCCCGCAGAGCGGCTTCTGTAGCTGAAAAGCAATTACCACAAATGAAAGCTCACCCTGGTCGGCACACGAACGCATTGGCTCAATGTTTCGGGCGCAATTGTCGCACGATCGTCGGTTTAGGAATTGATGGCAAATCGTGAGCCTGCCTGGAGGTGAATATATTTCTACCGTCACACAGTCTGTCATTCCTTCCATTTGGATGGTGCAAGAGCTTCGAGCTGAATGCCTCGCACAAAAGCAACACCTTTCCGACTGTACCGAATGGTCATAAATCCTGCAGCCGGTGTGAGAAAAGTGCGAACAATGACCGAAAAACCCACAAATTCATTACTTGGCGTTCGGAATGGAAACATTTCGTGCAGCACGAGGTGTCACCGGACGTGAAACGCACGCAACCGGTGCGCACCGGGCAATAATCGTAAAACCAATGGTACACCTCACCAGCATAACTAACGTTCCCTTGCCCGCAGAGTGTGCCTCATTCACGCACCGCGCTTTTTCGCACCCCCATTTCCTGAAGCAATAAAAAGTGTAGCAATTCGCACCTACTACCGATTCACCGTTGGTAGCTAACTAGCCACGCGCGTATATAGATACCGCGTCTAATCGTTCCGCCCTTCCAAGTGCTTCCTTTCGATCGTTCGCACGATCAACTTTTCTCACATATTGATGCGGAAAATTGCCGTGCCATTAAAATTGACGCACCCTTGCGAGCCAGCTCCCTTATCCTTGGCTGCTTCACACGGGATCACCGGGGCCACACGAGGGAGGTCCAGTTTCGAGAGCAATTTATCATAATTCCCGGTACGAACGGGCATTGTGTCTGTGGCCCATGGCCCAAAATTTTACCCTAAAACAAACCACCTCAGCCTACCACCCAACGATCAGTGCCCCAACACCCGCTTGCTTCCGTCTGCAGGCAAAACTATTTCGAACCGTAAGGTTTCATTGGTCCGGGGAAATTAAGGTTATTTATTGCCCTTCTCCAGTGCATCGAATATTTCCAACAACCCACCCCAGAACACGTGTTGCTCTCGCGCGTTCGCACACGAGCATTGTTGTGGGGGTTTGGTGATATTTATTGCCTCTAAGGACAATTATTGTTCAGTCACCAGCATTGAGTGATGGAAGAAAATGTAACAGAGGGTTCATGGATTTGTCCAAAATCAATAAAAAAAATTTAAGCTAGTCAGATAAAAAATAAACAATATTATAAAACAAAAACTATGTGTAACAGAAGAACATCGGAAGATATAAAGTGTGCGACTTTAGCTTTGCGAGTAATTCAAGAACTAAAAACTATCGTTTCTGTGAATACACATAACAACTATTCCTGAAGTTACTTCGAAAATATAAAACTTTATGCAATGAATCAACCATTTCTCATCGCCCTCCCGAGGGATCTGCCATGAGCGAAGCATCATAAAAGTATATCCTGATAGCTTTCAGTGCATCAACTCGCCAAAAAAAAAAACAGCGAGAGTCTTCTTTCCAGCGCAGTTCTCCCATTACGGCCAATTAAGTGCAAAACTACGAACCGCCTGACGGATGGCTGTCACGAAGCTGAACCGAAAGACAAGAAATGCTGCTGAAAGAAAAGTTCAACCTCAACCAAGCCAACCAAGCCAGCCAACCAGTTCACCCCACTTAGAAGAGCCCAGAAACCAGCTACGCTGCCGGGAGAAGCGTTTGCGCTGAAATCGGTCACGTTTCCGGACGAAGGCGCATCTTCCACAGCCACCCGCTCGTTAGCGAAGCCGTCCGCTCAGCTGCAAGAGGCATTTTTTTCGCCCCTTCTGGTTCTCTAACAATAGAGAGCGCGCACCATGCAACAACGGAGGCAGGAAGTTAGCTTTTTGCTTACTGCCGGCTTTGAAGCTGTAATCGAATTTTCTCCCGATGATGCAAGCGACCGAAGCGCAGCAGTGTAGAGCGAACGTTCGGCGCTACTCGATCCGACAACGGCCATGACAGAAAGATTGTCACGAAGACAAGTATTTCCACTGGCATGGCGTATTTACATTACCCATTTCGCTAATAGGCTTTTGTCGCACTGTCAAATATATTTCTGTTGTGCGGAGAAATTTACGACATTCCATAGCAATTCCAGAATCGCGAGATGCCAGGACTCTGCCGTGTTACTATTGTTTTTGGAAAAAAACGAATAAAATAAACAGAAAATCAACGTGGTGCTCGTTTGTTGTTTGGAAATCAGAAAATCTTTCGCTCACTACCTGAACAAGAAACATCATGATAATAAAGCGTTCACAGTTTAAAATTACGGATTCAAACAATGTTTTCTTTTCTTATTCTCTAGTTTACTAACAAGCGCGAAAACTTGTTTCCAACATTAAGTTAACTTTTTTTAGTTATAAAAGATTCTTAACCTAAGATTAAATCCATATTTGAAAGATATATAGTCTGTGGAATTTGAATATATCCAAATGAGAATTAATGTAAGAATTACAATTGATTATTCTTATTTACTCTTAATGAGGTCACGTATCTTGTACAACAATGTTAAGATAAACGGTTTTAACATGTTTTGTATAGATCACGTTTACGTCATGTACAGACAGACAAGCAATCTTGAAATCTTACGACCCAAATTTAGCTAATTAATGAGACTAAATTTAATCTCCGACCGTAATCTTGACCATACTTCGTACCTGTAACCGAGCTATAAAAAAAAAACGAGCAAACACAACGACGAGGATACACCCGGGCGCTGACAGCTAAGTAAAATACTTTTCACGCTTGCGAAAACGAAAGAAACCCTGAAATGAAACACACCTTCCTTGGAAGCGGTATCGACCCCCAGACACGGTACATTCACAGGGTTTGGGTCACCTTTAAGCTCGCCTATCGATTACTTGCCGAACTCGTCGACGGTGCGAACTCCCCACTCCTCCTTCTCCTTCTCTCCTTCTCCCCGTTTCACCTTCTGGGCTAATCTATCTGGAACGACTGCCGCCTATCGATGGAAAGCACTTTCACTTTTTTTTATCTTCGTTTGGGCACCCAGTTCGTAATGTAATTCCTGCGATCCCTTCCCGGCCGGGATAGCGATACAGGCAGGCGAAACCCGACAAACGGAGGCCTTCCGCCTCAAAGGTGTGCCACGTTCGAATTCCGTCCGGGTGCGAATGTGAACCAAAATACTACAAAAAAAGCGACTCCCTAGGAGAGATTCGTGACAGGACACGGAAACGAAGAACCATGTTGCCAGAGAGTTGCGCGCCACACAATTTATTGCCTCACCGTGTGAGTTTTTTTTTTCGTTCCCTCACGGTCTTCCTTTTGCCGTCTAAAACCGCTTCTAGCCAGCTAACCTCGTGGTTCTATCTATCAGCGACAGGTCGCCGACTGTTTACTTTTCTTGTCCCGGAACGCTGAAGCGTTCGTTGCCACTCTCTCATGGCGCCGTTATCGATAGGAATTACCGGTAATAAATTACCTCATCCAACCGTGACAGGAGACTATGCTGCCTGAGAGAGCACCCCCATCGCGGCAAATGTCGCGTCGGACATTCAATCCCTTTTCACCGTCCAAGACCTCCCTTCGAGCTAACCACCGAAGGATGTTCCATGGTGAGTGGTGAACGATCATTTTTATGAGCAGGGCAGATGATTTTCCTTTCCCGCGTTTTTTTTTATGATGCCTTACTGTCACCATACCCACATTCATTTATGTGAGAGCCATCGGAAATCGGTTAGATTAACGCTACAGGAGTCACCTTCTGGGCGATGCTTTCTTCGCGGTTGTTCGCCTCTATCTCACGCTCTCACTCAGTGATCGCCATCGTTTTCGAATCATTAGAAGTTATGTTTATTGTAATGATTATTAGCAAAGCGCTTTCTGGATCATGCTGTGCCAAATGTCATCTGATGGCTCTTCGGTCTAGAGATTTCACACCAGACGATCAAATGCCGTGCTCGTACTTTAGTAGATCAAAATTTAATACTCGCCACCGGTGGCATTGGAAGCTTTCGCCATCACTAGTATCACCAAAGTTTTTTTTTTTGCATGTACCATCCTGTCGATGAGGATATTTCCCGTAAATGATGATTTATGCAGATTAACCTTAGCATACCGAGTTTTAGCTGAGCATAAATTGTCAAAATCATAAATAGTTTATTATAAGCTGCAGAATATGTTCGCTATATTTTAATTAGGAACAAATTACACATGTTGCCCATTAAAATAATTATTTATAAATCATTAAATAACTATTAATACTTTAATATTGATAATTGCTTAAGAATGAAACAGTAAAGCCTTTGTATTACTTTCAATCATTAAATCATTTCTACTTCAACACAGTATGTAGACAACAAATTTCCAACATCTCCTCTACCAGCTCAACCAATCGAACAATCACATCAAACTTAAAAATCGAATCCCAGCCGACTAGCAGTGCGTCTCATAATCGGTATGAAAAATTACATATGCCAAAGTACAACGCACCTTTTGCCGCCCGCTTGACGTCGGTCACTTCAAAGTAAATCAGTTGCTAACCGTCGGGATCTCACGGGCAAAACTACATTCCACAGTCAGCACACGAATTCGAATCGGGTCGCGTCTGCATGCTAAGAGAATTGCGAAAGCAAGAAAATATAAAACGCTCCCGCAACACAAGTAGCCGCTTCCGAAACAATTCAGAGCGTTCCGAGGGCGGGCGCGCCGTGTACCACAGGAGACAGAAACACACAACGGGTTGAAGTGTCATTATGATGGATTCATAAATTATGTAAATACATTTGAATGGAGTTTTTTTTCTCATTTTGCTCTTCCTTGTTCGCGCTCTTTCTACTTTCCTACGCAGTGACGGGAACGCCTTGTACGTCTTGGGTCGATTGATGATGATTTGCTTCTCGAGCAAAACGTGCCGCCGATCCCGCGGCGGAGAATTTTCCATGGTTCCGGCTTGACGAACCAGAGAGAAGGTGCGAGAATTCCTACTAAAGCCACGAAAACCCGCGTCGAACCCTCCGTTAGGCCGTGTGTGAAAAATGGGAAAATGATTGCCCCATTTTACAGCAATTAAACGCAGTACGACCACACATTCACACAAACACACACTATAACGTGAGTAGAACGGGCTGTCGGTGTTTTGCTTTTTGTGTCTCTCCTTTTTGTCATTTGCACGCGGAAAGTGTTTCTGCTACGTTCTGAACCAAAACGCAGCGATAAATATCGAACCCTTACGGACGAAGCGTTGGGTTAAAAACCGGAAGTCTATTAAAGCGATGGTGTAGTAATGGATCCATTAAAGTAATGCCTGTCCACGGATGGATCCGTCCCACCCCCCTGCGTCAGCGATCAATTAATTTATCACTGACCAGTCGATACCACCCGCGGAACCAGGGGAAATCCAACTGCACGGTGCGTCACTGATGGGAATTATTATTGACGAGTGCACGCTTTTATGTTGCATGCTGTTATTATGCCCGCTCGGAATTGGGCCAATTACATGTTTATTATTATCATTCTCTGCCACCGACAATGGGTGCGAGTGCGGCCACCACCCGTTCGTGGCCACTGCGTAAACATTGATCCGCGGTTCATAAAATCCACGACTGATTTTTTTTATGTTATAGCCATTCTTTGCCTCTCGTTTTTTATTGCAATACAAAGGAGTAGTAGCTACTGTGACTAAAAAAAACACTCACATCATCTCGTTCATTTCTCTCGAGGGTACCGGTCGTCACCAACGCCATCAACCGCGGGTATGAGGATGCAACGATGCATCACGACAGTGGTGATGTTTGTTTATGTCATATTTGCTTTTTACAACTGATCGTTACATCCAATTTTCATACCAACCAGGCATAGTAAACATGACACACGCTCAAACCGTTTGATGTCGCTCTACCGTGCCGCAAAATTAGTTTCTCATTGCTTTTCATTTCATGTACTCTTTTTATTTGCTTTATATTTACTTCTGATGTACTTTTTTCTACTTGCTCACATCATTTAGTTGCATTTCAACTATGCTTTTCACCAAAGTAATGAGTTGCTGAATTCAATCGATCATATTAACAAAAAACTAATGATGATTGCGTTAGCTCTGGTTGTTGATTTATGGAAAATCTGATACAATGGAAAAAACAAACAATGAGAATATGTTTATAAAGTGTGTGGTGGAATCATCAATTAAAAAATAAATTAAGTTTTTTTTATGATTTTCTTTTTTAAACCGAATGAAAAGGTTTTAATTTGGCATTTGATATGTAAAAAGTAGTGTACGCAAAAAAATCTAAATTCTGTCATTTGTTAACAATAGTTTACAATAGTTTTCGTTCCGAAGCATAAAAATTACTATTTCATTCTATTAAAGTTTTGAAAAATTTGCTGGCAAAATAAACCAATCGACTAGCTAAACAACCATTTTTATTAGCTAGTGAACATAGTGATTATAACAAAAAATCATATGATTAGATGCTATTTACAACTGTTAAAATTAAAATCTAAAATGTTGATGACTTCATAATACAGTGCAGTTAAAAGTATCTTTCAATAGAGAAGAGAAAAAATAATTCAATTGAAACAAAAGAGAATTCGATCAAACCATATATTGCGACATAATGTTGGAAAGAACTTCCATTTTAAATAATAAATCAAACTTGTTGGGATCTAGATAAATCACGACAGAATTTAACATCATCTAATGAATGTATTGAAGGCTATTGTAGGAAGTATAAAAACTCAACTTATGTCCGACAAACACAACGGTAGCAATTTGACAGTTGAGCGCGTAACATGTATTCTCCAACGGTTCAGTGAAATTGGGTGAAAAAATGGCATGTACTAAAATGTTTAGGCAAATGTGTTTTGACTGTTGCTTACACACATAAATTAACAAAACAAATAAATTTATTTATTCATAAAGTTAGCCATAACAGAACCTGTTTGTACCGTACGGTTAAAAACTAAGGCGAATAGTAGAAAAGAAAAAAGTCCTCTCAATTAACCACAGTTAGGAAAAGATTGCACATTGAACGACACATCAAAGGAATGAAACACTTATTCCTACACTGCAGTTGCACGTGCTACTACGCACCATCTACAGAAGGTACATGTATCCTGCTTCTGTCACTGAAATTGTTCTCACCGCTGCATGTGGATACGTGTGTGCAGGTACTGCCATTGAGACAACTCACGCCTGTTTTTCCTGATTTTTCTCCCCTCATTAGTGTCCCCCAGGAAGCTCACCACGCAAAACGTTCCCATCACCAACAACAACGGTTATCTTTTTTCTTCATTTCTTGTATTTCCTTTTAGAGTATCCTTTACAAAAGACCTACGTGTCCGCCAAGCCCCACCTGCCACCCAGAAACAGACAAACACACACCCTCCACAGCAAGACGGTGCCGCTGGGCGCCACACCATTGTCCCACGGCGCTGCGGTTAGTTATTCATTAAAGGTAATGATGAATGTTCGCGGAAACGTGGCGAACTCGCACCACGCCCGTGCATGCTCACTTTTCTCTTTCCGCCAGGGGGATGTCCTTAAGGGGGCACGGGCGTTCAATGGGCCTCTTGCATCGCACTTCAAACGGCACAGGAACGTGCTAAAACTCGCACCGATTGCTGCCGATGCCGACGACGGCTGGTTGGACCGGATGGCCAAAGGAGTATCACGTTACTTCCTCCCTCTCCCATCAACATATCACCGACACCATTCCGGGATGGGATTTCGCGCCATTTTCTTTGCGCACTATGTGTGCAAGTGCACTAGTCGCTTGGTTTTTATTTTTTTGTTTTGTTTTCTGCTGTATCGGTCCACTTCATACACACACACACATATGGGCGCGCGCCCGTGCAGTTCGTCTGTCTGCCTGTCAGTCTGGGCGAGACAACAGTCTGGGATAGAGAGTTGCGTTTTTCCTCCATCGCGCCGACACGATCGTCTGTCGGGGCTTTATGTCCGCACCACCGTCAGCACGCCCGCCGAAGCGTGAAGCGCTGTTAGGTAGGACAGTGGAAGGTACGTTCGTTGAGTTGACGACGAGCGACACCGGCACCAAGATGTTTGCGAACAACTGGTGCAAGGCCTCCTCCATTCGGTGCACTGCCGGTTTTCAACGCCACGCAAGTCCATTTGTGTAGCTTCGTTTAGCAGCGGCGCATTTTCTTTCTTCTGCACCAGCGCACCTTTCCATCAGTGCTTGCAGTGCTCGTGTGTCTGGGGCTTCTAATGTAATTATTTAATTAACATTTTTAATGGAGGTCTGCGCCATCGCGTCACCCCGACGGGCCGAGGTCCGTATTTACCCATGCACACCTCACGAGTGCGTGTGTACCAGTGTTGCCACTCGTCCATCCAATGACCTGCGAGTGCTTGCAAACGAAGGACTTCAGCGGTGCAGTAAGTTGGACACACTTTTTTTGTATTTGTAGTGCAGAAGTCATACGGCATGAAATACTAAATCAAACATCAACAACCAACCGACCCTGGCTGCGTAGGTCGAAAGATGGAACACCAAAAGACAGCAATGCGGTGCTGCTTATTAAATATGCAGCAGCTGTCATCGTTGTGTTCGTTCGCATCGTTGAAAATGACGTTTTCCTTTTTTTCTTGTTTGTAGTTACATTTAACGTATTGATTTGAATATTTTCATAAACAGCACAACGCACTTTATGGACACCAAATCGCGTAGAAAGGTACAATATTTCGAAAAACCAAAACAAAAAACGATCGACCAACTGTTGCTCAAACTCACCACAGCGACCTCAAACTTTTACGAATCTTTGATTCGATCCTTTTTCTTTAGAAATTTTCAAACTGTTCGGTGAACGAGCATCTCCCAACAGTAGCTCATCGATGACTCTCAAACACGCGCCCGCAGCTGTGACGGTTCGAGCTGAATTAAAAAACTTTACTTCTCCACCCGAAACTTGCCTTGCCGGAAACTTTACCTATTACTTCTTGTTACATAACCACACAAACGGTTCCCCGGGCAAAAAATAAATAATACTAACCTTGGGCGCACCCAAAGTGGCCAAGACAGGTTACTATTTAATTGTAAGAAGGGCTGCTAGTTCCGTTAACGTAAAAAAAAACTAACCTTCTTAAAAGCTACAAGCGAAAAGTTGTGTTTCCCTTGTCATACGATTCGGACACTCACGAAAGGTTGAACGAAATATGGAAAGAAAGTTTCTTTTTCGAACAACCCGTATCGGGAAATGGCACTTTCAAATAGTGGAAGGGTAGAATGAGGATTTTACCAGCTGACAATCGGAGGATAAAATATTCTCTCGATCAAGAAGGAACAGACACGTGGAGCTATCAAATGAACAGCATTCCACAATTACAGGTCAATGACAAACGAAACAAACGGTAGGAAAACAAATTGAAAAAGAGATCGCAACCAAACCAAGCGGATCAAACAGAATCCACCGAAACTCCGGAATAAAGGTACACGGAGCAGCGGCGAAAAAAGGATGAGTTAATGAGATCATCGAATGTCGGGGTTCTCGTATCCGGGGGACATGACCGCCCTGACATGTCAACTCGCTTACAGGGACCAGCGCTTTGCTGACTTATCATCCCGTCTCACCTTCACCGGCGAAAGATATCCTTCCAAACAAGAAACGATCGATAAAGAATTCGCAAACGTTTCGCAAAAAAACAGCGAAAAAAAAAAGATGGTCCAAACCGGTTCAATTTCAATCCCACCCAGCACTTCGCTCTTGATCTTCCAACCCAGTTCATGGCCGAACGGGACGGACCACCGGTGAATGGGTTCGGAAAGCAAAAAGCGGCATCATCTACGGTAACTACCGTCCAGTCATGCACCGGCACAGCTTCCTCCTTCCCCGCCCGGGTGAAGTTGGTGATTGGTGTCTTTGTTATCTTCCGCCCGTGTTGCACTCGGCGTTCATAGCTAGAAAAATACAGGAAAACAGATCCTTTTTCGGGAAGCTCCATGTCAGCAAAGTTTAAAGAAAGAATGCTTCACTGACCGCGGGCGCATAAGAAAAGCCGAAGGCGACAGTTTTCGGCCCAAAGCGCACCTTAATTAGGGCCCGAACGAATAAGCACCTTCCAGCGGGCTGATAGAATTGTAAAAATTGCTACTGAAAGGGAACGAAAGGGACAACCCCGGACAACCGATAAGCGTCCGGACGACCAGACCGGGTCCATTCGCCCGGTTTTACGGTGCGCTTATCAGCGGGCACATTAAAATTCGACCACCAGGGACCAAATTCTCGGGATCCGGGGTGCGGTGTCTTTCGTTTTGGAATTTTATTAAACACCACACCGCGCGCCACGGCCGCCCATGACTCATGCACACGGTGCACACCCCGTTCGAGATCAATTAGCTGAATGTGACATTTCAATTTCAGCTACCATCCGCTTCGTGAACGTTCCACCGCTAACGTGGACGCATTCCTTCGCCAGCAGACCGTTTATTACTGCCGCTAGTCGGTGTGGCTGAAGATGTGTGGTATTTTCTCATTAACTCGACCATCCCGGGACCACACGTTCGCTGGTTCGCTTTCTTTCCCGTGGCCGATGAGGATGCTCAGACGGCTGCCCGGTAATGGACGCTACACGAGATTGTCGCCGTCATCGTCTAGGATGCTCTTGGTTCGTTCCGTATGGTGAAAAATAGTTCCAACGATAAGCGTTTCCACGGACTAATTAAAGCAAGCGCGTCCGCGAAGATAGCACACACACTCTGCTGCCACTCGACTCGGTAGGCTGCAGTGAGAAACATCCGAGCTTGTGCCTCCAGCCGACCGTGACAAGATTGAGACACAACCGGAGCCCAATCGTACGCAAAGCAGGCAGATTAGAACGAACGTTTCCTCTCCATTGCATGATTTATCAATGCCCACGGGAGGGCGATAATTTAAGCTAATATTATTCCCCGCGGGTGATTAGAGACAGGATACGGGGTTTTCGAATGATCCGTGCGAACGACGAATAAGGTGCGTTAAATAAGTTAACGATTCGATAGCGTCCGTATCAGCGTGATCCATTTACGCTGCAAGCAACCTGTTATCATGGAGCGAACCGAGAAGAATTTCTTTCCTTAATTTAAAAACTCTTTTGAAAAAAAAAGACAAAACAAGATAGATAAAAGTGCGGATCGCGCAGGAAACCACTATCGAACGCTCCCCATCGGAAACACATTTATCTTCTTCGCTCGAATAAATCCACAAAATATCAATTTAGAGCGGCTTAAAATCTCTTCGGGCTGCTTTATTCGCAGCTCATTCCGCTCGGAAGAGAAAAGCTTTTACGTTCGAGGTATTGGTGGTGCGTTCGGGTCGATATTGATACACTTATACACTTTAATGCCGTTGTACATCACAAACGAGCGCCTACATCGTTTTTCTACATCGGTTGAACAATTATGCGGCTTCATTGTGACACCAACGCTGACAGCCTACGCACTTTTCCCCATTAGGGTGGTTGAAAATATTGCGCTTGGTTCGGTAAATCGATAATTTATGATGAAATAATCGGTTCCTCTTGTTGCCAACACGGTACCATTTCACTTTCAGACAAACACGCGCCATGCTCATATACTATTTGAGAAGAAAACGGGTTCGCACTATCCACTAATACGAATGCATTGTTCGAGCACACATAATACCTTCACACACCACTTTCCACTAATGTGTCAATAGGAATCGGAGCGGGGAAATAGAGGAAAATTTCGCGTACATCTATTTCGGCCCGGGAAGAGAACCAAGCTCGACACTAACGACATACCGCATCAGTGAGCAATTTTCATGTGTCGAAAGTGGATTCCCTATGCTCGTTTTCCAGAGCGTTTCAGCCAACCCGTTAATGTATCATTTCAACAGCAAATCACAGCACACTTGAATCACTGCGGCTCGATAGAATGGGCGGAAATACATCATGCTATCCTGCAGGTTTTTTTACCCATTCGTCTGTCCCTAATTTTGGACCTATTTTGGTATCCAGATGTCGTCGACAGGGTGCTCCCGGATGGGGAGTGTTGTTGGGATCGGCGAGGTGTCGAACCCGCGAGAACATGCTAATGGCATAAATATCACCATCGATTTGTGAGGTACGCCCCCAGTTGGTGCATACTCTACAATCGGCTGACTTTCACTTTGTATTGGGGTGTCTTGTTTCAATCGTGTCGTTTATAATAAAACGATGCTCGTTTGTTGCTCTGGAAAGCTTTAAATGAGCCCTCATCCTTTAATACGGTTATGTTACCAAAAGCATTACAATTTACGAAAGGTCAATGTATTTACGAAATTTTGTACTTATGAATAATTCGGATGTTACACGTTACGGAAAAAAAATTCTCGCAATATGTACACGAGAGATATATATAACATAAAAACTGGTATCTATTGGAGTTAACAAAATAAGTGTGTTTTTTGTAAAAGTAAGTGTGTCTCTTTCCACGTTTCACACCGCTTAAGCATTAACTGGAAGAATTATTCTACAGACCAGTTTTTAATTTAATGAGACATTTAAAAATACTTAAGTTTTAATTCAAACTATAATTAAGCAATATTAATTATTTGAATAATAGTTCTTATCACAATATCGAAGCAATACATTAATATCCTACAGCAAGCACGTCCTCTAATACAATTTCATATTCCCAACCTACTGTTGCTCTTATATTCCCGCTAAAAAACAAAAACCAACAAAACATAAAAACACGCACATACTCACACACCCCGAGGTTAGCTCATTCTTTATTCATAACTATCCTGTTGCTCCATATGTGGTATTGTTTTTCTTCACCACGCTAAGAAAGAAAGGTTTTCCCTTTCCTCCAGAACAAACTACCGTGAGCAATCGCTTGCTTGCTATCGACAGGACGTGACTAACACCATCGGGCGAAAGATTTATCGAACAGGTAAATTCGGTACACGTGCGGTACCGCCCTGGCATCCTGTTTTATCCGCTTCCTTTCCAACCAGCTGGTGTGTATGCCGGCTCCGGATATCATCAGCCCGACGGCGAGAGCCAACAAACAAGGAGGTATTGATTTGAAAACTCCTTCGTCATCCTGCATGACGCTCCATTAAATGTTAGCAATATTTGTGATGTTCATTGCCTATTCTATTGCCATCATCGTCATCATCATCATGATGATCCTTATAGCCCTCATCACCAGGCGTAAGCTCGTCCCATCAACACAGTGACATTGCACTTTTCTCTTCATCGACAATAACTCCTTTTTGTATGTTTTCCTTTTTTTCCTATCAACGTTCAGCGAACCACAATTTTCCCCAGGAGCCAATGTGTCATAAATTTTCCTACCAGCTTCCCTTGTCCAACTGCGGTGAGGTTTTTCGAAAGCAAATTTGTTCGGACACACTTGGTGTGGCATAATGCCGGATTCGGGATTACTAGATCCGTAGCGTCCGAGAGAATATAATCCTTCGGCCTTACAGTCTCCACCAGTTCCGCCAGCAACCACATTCGCATGGCACAGAATGATGTTGTGCTTTGCAACTAAAGCAGCTCATTATCAGCATGTTCAGGCCCCGGCTCGCAAGGCAAGGGCAATATAGGCAGGGACACTAGCACGCGAGGGACAACCGAACCGACACGATGACACATTGAACGTTAATTTAATGACAGCAAGTGCATCATACCGCTCCGGCCGTTCGTTCGGCGTCGGTCATCTGCACATACGCACAATCGTCTATTCATTTGCTGTCGGGCCTAATTTCAGACACATCTGCACTTTATTAATGGCAGAATTATGCAGCAAGAGAAGCGACAGCATACTGGAACCGGCAACCGCGTCAGCTCCAGTACATGCACCCATAAACCGAAAACATGATATGCTGCCTCCTGTGGAGTGATATTGCATGCACTTACTCACCAGCACAATGGCCGCTGGCTGAAGATTAAAGCTGATGGATTTGTTTCTACCCACGCGCTCCTCGTAGGGGTAGGTAGATGATAAATTATCATCTGGGATTATACGCAACGCAACTATAATGATATTCAATTTACTCGCTTGACCGACTGTCTCACAAACGAACAGAAACGGAACGATCTTGCTCCATGCCAGCTAATACGAAAAAAAAAAACAAATAAATAAATTGGATCGATCTCGGAGAAAGAAAACCAATCTTCTATTTGCTGCACTAGAAACGGAATCAGCATATCATTTTTCTCATTATTATTTTTCAAAATACCGGCGGCATTCCAGCGAGACAATAAAAACATTCAATCCTTTAATCTATTTTTCCCAAATTACTGCGGTATGTCGTAGCTATCGGTTTGATAAATTACTTTTCGAACAGAAAACCACCCAACTTAACCCAACGGATTCGTCCCGAGTATCATATACCAGGCAGCTCATCTCCTTGACCTTATCCGCCTACTTTGCCCTTCTTATCAGCTCCTTTTATGTGTTTTTTTTTTGTGTTTGTTTTTTGCTTCACCATGCTACTGCGACCAGTCCACCGGGTACGGTTTGCTTTGATTAGCTTTCAAGCGATCGGCTTAGGATTGTAAAGCATGTTTTTGTTGCAACCATCGAAATGGAGAAGCCATCGTTGTTCCATGAGTTTTTGCTCGCACTTTTTTCCGTTAGAACGTCCTTCATGTTCTTCTCGGCGATATTGCGTGATTTTCAACGCACATTTCTCCAGGGAGAATTTTTCCTCCCCGTACGTACTTTACGGTGTTATCCTTTTGAGCGAGCGGCTTACAACGTACCCCCGGCAGCCACAATAAAAACAAAACCAAACGCATAAACCCAGCCGACACAAGATAAAACGGAGAGTGTCCTCCGTATCGTTTGTAGTTTCGTTTTTCTTTCCGCAGGAAAACGGCCCCACTCGGGAAGGGCGTTGAGAATAGAACGAAGAATAAAAACAAGCGACAGTCGGTACGGCCCCGGTCCGAAAGGAAAATCCGTCATTGATCCATCATTGGACACGTCCACGGTGGAACTGATCGACAACACAAAAAAGGCACATCCAATGATTTCGATGTACGTGTATCCGGTCCCGTCAATCTCTAGCACAAAAATAACACAAAAATAGCACAAATCGTTGCAAAAAAAAAGATTATGCCTCACTGAACAGCAGATGATGCCGCGCTGATCGAGATGTTTATCGCAGCATAGCTTAGATTCTCAAAACGGAACGACGCAAGCCTTGCAGATAATGTAATAAAACTGATTTTTCCAAATTAAACCAGTAAAATCCATTCCTTTGAAAGCTTCTCAGCGATTTCGAGTATGGTGAAGTAATCGCAGCAACCACATAATCACGAGTTTGGGGCGAAATGACGCATAGGTGCCAAACACCCGAAGCAACCACTATAAATTAAGTCATTTACCACGCCATCGCATGACGACCTTACTCGATAAATAGCAAGCAAAACCTTTCCCCGTCACACCACATCAAGAAACCGTAGCACAGAGCCATGCACACATATGGTAAAAGTGTACGAAAATACGTCTCATCGACCGCCTTCTTCTTCTCCCGCCTGGGATGGTGTGCGCACTGCGAACACCACCAAACTGACAACTAATTTGTCTATTTCGGGTAATTAACAATGAGCTGGAAACCGAAACGCAAGACGCACCACCCGACGCATGGCAATTAATTAGTTTCTTAGTTGGATTGTCTTTTGCCCCGAGTTCCCACTGTTTTTACGACCGTCGCGGCTGAGAGTGGGAAGACTTTCCCCTTCGCTCACCCTAAAACTAGCTGCAGGAAATTTCGTGCCAGTTTTTCGACTTTTCTCGCCATTCCTTCCCTGCCCTCTGCCACCTGACGCGGTAAGTCGTTGTTAAAACGTGTTCCAGTTTACTAGTCTTTTCTCACTCTGTCTGCATTCGCTTTTTGTTTGTTTGATTGATTATGGCCAAGTGTGCCCCCAAAAACTCTCTTGATGCGAGGGGTGACCCACCACGCAAAGGGCACACACATTCTTACCACGCGTAGCGCGTGTAAAACCCGTTTCCGACCGTCCGCCGACCGCACGGCTACGATTTATTTCTTTCGCGAGCGGAACGGCGGAACGAACAAGTGATAAAATAACAGCTTAAATCAATTAACGAAAATTAATGCAGATGAGAAATGCCATCCCAACGCATGGAAACTTAGCCGGCCAGTGGCTTGCGGTTGCAAGAAGCTCCAACGATACCGGTTCGTGACGTCGAATTCCACACTCCATTCCAACGCTGACTGGGGCCAAACTCTAGCCGTACACAGACACACACACGCGCGCGGCTTTTCTTCATCGTTTTTTCCTTCCCCACAAAGCCGCGCAGCGAACAAATCAAAATATTTGCTGCCAAAAGAATTTAAATTTCGAAAGTTTTGTTTTCGGTTGCGCCTTGGGTGAGCTGCACAGACGCATAGGTTGATAGGAAGAGGCGGATCGAGATCTGGCTTTGTTTTTAATCACGATGCCTCCAGCTGGGACTGGTTTCGTTGTTCTCACTTGCACACGTGCAGACAGGAGACCGGTCCTTTGCGAGGAGGTGTAACCGAGAACCAAGCAGGAATGTTTCAACCCCAAAACGGTTGTCATTGGCATTCCGAAAAGTCTTGTTGCAACCATATGCAGCTGTCCCAACAGACAACAAACATGTTTGCCACCCGTTTACAGCATTTGCATGCACCCGCGTCCGAATCTAGCCGAGATTGTCTGCGCGATCGTAAAATGTACATTCCATCACTTATTTAAACTAATATTAAAACTTTTTAGAGTAGAATCTAGCTATTTATGTAATAATCAAGAGGAACAAAAATTCTAATCTCAGATATATCAATTAATTTAATTCAACAAAATTTGCAAAAAATTTAAACATTTATTAATATTATTGTTTGAAGAAATTTTGTATAATGGCCCTTATTACATCAAAACTTAGAAATGAACGAAAATATTTGGCTCTTTTCAACTACACTTCAACGTGTCATTTGAGAAGAATTTATTAGATTTATGATGATCTGGCATCAGAAAAATGTGTTTTACTGTCATTTGTATTTTGCATCATTTACATGATTTGTATATGATCTTTCTTGCAAAAAAAAGGTTGGTACAAAACATGTATCCTCCACCCACAATCGAAACTCCTCGTTTTATCCTACTTCAACAGCGTTTCAACAACGTACGTCCTGAACAAGCGTTTAAGCAATTTCGTTGCTACCATCACTTAGTGAACTTCATCGGTTAGTGAACTCGCGCCGGCGGTTTTTGGAATGGCTGGAACGGAGAACAGCCGCGACGAGGACATTACATAAGTCATCTGAAATAGCTCCAGACGCACGAGCCACCGGTAAATGGAGAACCGATTACCATCCAATTCCGTCTAATTAAAGACGCGCCCACCGAAGAAGACCCTCCACCGAATCGTCGTCACTTTTCGGGTCCAACAGCAATTATCATCACCCCTATCGTCTCCCGGTTCCGCCAGCGCAATCCATTGCCCCGGCCCATTTTCAACACACCAATCCAACGAAATTAGGACCATCCAGCCGGTTCCAAAAACATCCACCGAGAACCCACCGTTTCCGGCCAACCGCACCGCCTCTGCAGCGGAAAACAGTGATGGTGACGCACAATTGTACGCCACCGGTTGCCATAGCTATCCGCGGTGTGCACGTCTTTCCTGACAGCCCCGGAGACATAGCCCACTTCTACCGATCGTCGTTAGTCTTAAACCGACATCAAACGCGCGTTCGGCTACCCCTCTCATCGCTCTTCATCGATGGCAATAAAATAATGGAGAATTATGCTGCACACAATGGTAATTAACAATAAATTTTAACTGGCTAATTAAGCACATTGAGCGCAGTGATTATTATAATTTGGAACCCGTGTTAACTTTTCCATCTGCTGCTTCAAGCACGATGCTTTTTTAATGTTCCTCTCGGCTTTAAACCGCACACACCGGGATCGGAAGAAGGGACAGCAGAAAAGATTGATGAGGTAGGGATTTTCCAACATACTGTTTTTTTAACGTGATGTGTGGTACGGTGAAGAAAAAAAGCGTTCCCTTAGGGACCTCCACCCAACGTTTGCAATCGTGGTGCAATATGCGCCACACGTGCAATACGTCGTGCATCGGAATGCCTCATTGTGGTAATTAGCAGGCGGTTTAGTGTCACATTAAGCATCGATCAAGAGGAACGCATCTTTAGTGGTCGCGTATCTAGGACGGGAGGGCTTGATACCATTCCATTGCCACCACAATGTCTTTTGCGTTAGCAATTGTTAGTTGGTCACATTACGGAAGCTCATTAAAATTGTTTTACTCAAGTCGGTACAAGCGGCAGAGCATGTGGCGTTGGAATTTATTCTAACACCGTACTACTATTTTATTCTTCTTTAGGTTTTTACAAGTTATGTTAAACACTAATCATACAAATAAACATTCTAATGATGATTCATCACGATTAAGAAAATAATTAACATCTTCAAATATGTTTTAACAGTTCTGATCGTCAAAACAGAAGACCGATGTTAAACGAGAGTCAGCTATTTGGACTAGTTTTACTTTCACCTCCATTGGTTACTTACATGAATTCGCTCTGGATCTAACTCATCCTTTCCGTTTAAAAAATAGTTGTCAGCTTTACTCGTAATGTCGATGGCTCTACATTTTTTTCATCCAGAATTCCTATTGCTCTGGGGTAGTTCCATCCAACGGTTATTCTCTTCATACTACAATCCCTGCATGCTCTCGACTGTCATGATTAATTGAAATTATTCCTAATGCAATCGGTCGCTACTTGCCAGGTGAAACGACGAATGTCTCGCTCCCGGAGGCAAGGTTTAACACACACTGCGCAAAGTGAAAGAGCGAGAAACACAAACCATCGGGCGCTAGCTCCAAAGTGATAATTATGATTAATCGCTCCACAAATCCCACGACGCCTCTTAGGCACTGATTTCTTCGCGTCTTGTTTTTATAACCTCCCAACACTATCAATCCGAAACGCTGGTATTTGCTTCACTCCTAGAATGGCCGGTTCGTAGAACCTTTCTTATTCATTTAACCGCGTGTCGTATGCTATCTTCTTCAATGGTTAGATGCGCAGCAATGCTCGTGTACGAAAAAACGAATCACAGCTGACGATGGATTCCAAGTGAAAGCTGACGAATGACTGTTCACGGGAAGTAGAAGAACCAGCGCTTGCATTTTCTCATCTATTTTCCGTCTCGTAAATAATTCTTTAGCAACAGCAGCGTAGCTCATCCCATATCGCAAGGAAGAACGGCCGAAGGGGAAGCAAAATTAAATGAGAAAATAATAACCTTAGCGAAAGCTAAGATAATTTGCCTAAAACGATAGCCAAGCATTTTGATTAAATTGTCCTTTATTCATTCAGCTTCTTTGAGCATCCTGGTATAATTCTTTGTTTTGGTCAAATGCAAAATAGATCACCATTGTAATGTGGAATAAAATATCCATTAAGAAACATTACGAGGTAATTTAATTACTCACATTCACCACCTATAACATTGATTCTATCGTGTGTAATCGGCTGGATGCTCATTGATTAGTCGTTAAGCCCTGGATCGTTTGCTAAAGAAACTGATGATAGTAATTATAAACCTGTAGACAACATCATCAATCGAATCAACACAAATGAGCATGGTTCGATAATGGTTCATATCGGTTCTGAGAACTAACCGCAAAACACCATTTAGAATGGCTAAGTCGTTCGGATGGAGTACGTTGCGATGTATTTTGCTGATATTTTTCTAGCTGTAATGTGCTAACAACTACAAAAGCTAACAGCAAAACTGTATGTAATTCTAACCGCCGTACATTCATACGCCATACAACCACGTGCGAATTGCGTAGACATACATTACGAATTGCAAAAACCTACTGTTAGGTTCAAGGGATAACTCTGTTTATGCGTTTCTTTTGGTTTCCTATTCTCCAGATACGTTTTCGGAGCCTAGTGTAATACGCGTTCACCACACACTTTCACACATGTAAGCATAATCCGATTAGTCCCGTACACTAACACATCCAGAAATATATGACAACGCAAAGGACAAATGCACCAATTGCACGTTCGCATTCGTGATGATAGCCTCCTCCTAAACATCTACGCCAGCAACACATTCACACCAGAAAAAATATCTCTAATGAACCGACGAAAACAGCACCAGGCAGGTATGGGCGCCCTCGCTAGGCAATAAAGTGCAATTTGCCCTTGCAACTGCAACCAACAACGAAGGGAAAAATATTCTCCATTGTAAAGAGTCGTACCATGGACTAGCCCGCTGCCTGCGGGACAGATCATGCTTGTCGAAATAAACGAAGCCGGAAATTTCACACCCGCCTCGACGTGAAGCTGCCATCTGCCCGTCTGTCCCAAGGGCGAAATAGGACGGGACGGACAACAAGCAAATGCACAACACTTTGTGCTAGAATTTATGGCCGCTTTTCATTATCCACTGATTTCCCCGTCCCTGTGTGTCAGCTGGCGATTGGAGACATTCATCCTTTGGCCGGCATAAGGGCTGCAAACGTCACGCGTGCGAGAAAAATCAAATGAAAAATAACAATTGGGTAGGATAAATTGCGGTATTTTAAATCGTTTTTAACAAAACCCTAACGAAATGCCCGTTAATGGTGACAAAGTTGGTCATTCTGGACATAAATTGAGATCAAATAAAAGTATAAGAAGAAAAATTTATATTTAAAAATGTAGAATTATTATTCAACGTACGGTTGAGTTGAGTTAACTACCTTTGGCTAGTTATTCTCTATAAAATTATGAAGGCCTAAGCTGGGCATCATTTTTAAATGAAATGTATAAGTTTAATTTGATGATTTTGGAGGGAAATTTTATTTCATTTAATTTCTTTCCTTTTCAATTTTCAGTAAAGCGTCAGACAAATGATTAAGTTTTATGCAAAACGAACGGAGCCAATCGTCTAAATACTATTTTAATCAATCACCTGTGCCAACCTTTCTTTGTTTACCGGTATTTCTTTTCAATTAAACTAGCACCGGCAAAGTTTTTTTCCCCATCTTGGATGAAATAATTCCAGGCAGCTGTGCTGCAAGGGAGTTTTACCAGCAATAACTTGATTAACTTGTTGTAAAACAAACCAACCGTACAAAACTTTAAAAATAGAACAACATTCACTGGTTGTACCAGGTTACGACTAAGCAGCGAAGTTTTGCTGGTGCCGTGGGTTGCCCCTGTTTTTCTGGCACACCAGAAGTAAAACAGAATTACAGTTCAACGAAACTGGAAATTTGCAAAAAGCAGCGACAAGCTACAAGCACACAAGAACCGAGAACTCCTCTCACCGCGAAGAAAACCGCCGACCGTCAGGGGAAACATTCCGAAATTGAATCCAATTAAGTAAATTATTTAATGCCGATGTACCCAACACCGGGTAGCAGCACGGCGAAACGATGACAAGCAGTGCTACCGGACCGGCCACTTTCAAAGCAGAACTTTTGCGAAACGTGATGAGCGGTGAAGGAGCAACAGCACTCAAAAAATCTCCCAAACCGGACCAATGCAATCCATCTAATATAAACTCGACTTTACGATCAATTATAAAAGTAGGTAAACACACCACCACCGCGGGAAAAAGCAACATTAATGAAGTGAGTTTCATGTGGTATTTCCGGCCCCGGCCTGAGCCGGCTTAGGGACCAAACCTTTTTTGCGTTCAAAAAACAGCGTCGGATCGGGCGAAAACAAATCATTTAATTAGCAAAGCTAAACGCGAACGACACGCCAAGCATGGTGAAAAATGGTATTCCACACTCACTAACACTCAGCTAACTACAGCACTTCGTCCTAAATACGTTTCTCATGTTCTCCTCGATCCCGGTGGATGGAATCGAATATCCTACGCGAAATTGATTTCTATTTAATGATAAAACAATCTTTCCACGTCGAGCCGGCAAAACGAAAGTGGATTCTGGGTGAGTACAGGGTGGGTGGTAGGTTTGCGTTTGATTAAAATTTAATTGCACCGATTTGATGATTTTATTGGCCGAGCCTGGTGTTGACTGAAGCGGAGAAGGAGAGAGGAGGAGCGGGTGGATGAGGATGAACGAAAAACAGATGAAATTGATTGAAATATTTATCCACCCTGCGTACCGCTCATTGGGCTCCTGGTTGCCCTGGTGGCAACCCTCCCGCCCAAGCCCTAGATCCGACGCGATGCGGTCAAAGTTCAAAGCGCTGTGTCCGCATTGCTCGAGCTGAGGCGAAAATCCGCTTCGCTGCTGGTGCCGTTGTTGTCGGACGCGAACGATTGAAAGAAAAGCCCGGCACGGGAAAAGCTCTTTCATCTCGACTTCGTTCGGCGGTGCGATGATTATGCCGGCTACCGCGCGTGTATGTATGGTGAGAGTGGCCTGCCCCCGTTCCCGGTGATTCTTCGAAGGATTCTTCCACCGAGGCCAATCGAAACTCTCCGTTTCTGTTGTTTGTTGGGTGCCAGGAGTCTGGACCGCACACGGGCGGAATCAAATTATTTCCAGCGCATCATTCCCACAAGCGGAAGGAACCGGCGGTAGATGAAGTGAGTAGGAAAGAAAACCGAACGAATACAAGCAAAACAAAATACAGGTACGAGAATCCGAAACGGCACAAAAAAGCATAAGCGTAACGAAAGATTATTTCCTCGCCAGCTACCGCCCCAGCGCCCGGATGACCTTTCGGCGAGTTCTACGATGCACTGATGTCGTAAGGACCTGTTGTCGTTGCCGTTGTTTTTATCGGACGCATCGGAAACGGTGGCAGCCAGCGAGTGAGAGATCACCTTCAAACCAACCCGCAGCAAGCAGCAACCAGCCCAGTTCGGTAAGCCAGCTCAGACGGGCAATCAGATCAAAAAGTTGACGAACCGCCATCATCCGCCATTACCGTGGGAACCGTGTTTTAAGGAAAGACAAGATAAATGATCAACCGCCTTTGTTGGCGGATTTTGCAGTGTGTTACGCACCGCGTGCAAAGAGTTTTCCTCCATTGTTACGTAAACGAGCCGGGGAAACAACACCGTCCCGAAAAGACCGTATTCAAATTAACGTATCGATTTCCTCCCAACCGGGGCGGGTGGTGCTTAGGCGACGCAAAAAAAACACACACACACACACTTATCCGAGCCTTCGATCCTTTTTAAACCAAAAAAGTCTCCTAATCTGGAATCCTTGTTGTCCTGTTGCTTCGGCAAGACCTTTTTCTCCTATCCTCTCTTGCTCACGGAGTACATATCCGTTCTTTTCCTTCCGACAGATCACGGTCGGCTTCTATTTGATCATACCTCGTCGTGACGGCAGCTGCTCCAACGTGCTCCGGGTGTAATATTTTGGGGCATTTTGTTATTAAAATCCCAGTTGCACGGACGTACACCCTCGGCTAGGGATCGGGCTCTTTCTTTTGCTCGACCGTAATTATTAATTCCATCGTCTGGCGCTCCAAAAAGACACCGAAAAACTCTCGAAAAAAAACGAGATCCCACAGCGCCAGCGAAGAACGGACGCTGGTGCTGTGTGTTAGCGTTGGCGCGAGGGTGCTGACTTTGCGATAACCTTTCGCGCTGCGTGCTCGGTAGCGGTTTGTGCTCATTTCGCGGCAATCACACTGGACGTGCGTCCTTTGCGCAAAAGGGTCGAGGGCAAACATATGCAGCAGCTGATAAGCATGCGAAATTGATGCTACGCCCGGCTAATATCTGCTGGCGGCGTTCGAGCAATCAACACTGGTCCACGCATCCATTTCCTACTGTGACTAGCTTTATTAGATTATGGTCCTGGTGGTGGTGATTTAAACTTAGAACACAAACTGGAACATGCTTTTGTTGGAAGCTATTTGATTCAACTGTTCCATTAGTTCTGATGTCAGCTCTGGATCTATCGATTCCGATCCCTGGCAGTAATTAATTTTGTCATTTTGTCATTTTTTCAGCCAGCAGAAAGCAGTCAAAATAAATAATCTATAATTTAAAAAAACAATACATGAATTGCTCATTTCACTATGTAGCAGAAATATAATTTCCCTATCATTAATCAATAACCATACCACAAACCCATTCCTGCTACCTATAACCTTACACAAGCACTATCGATTCGCAATAACAATTTCAAAATCGTTAGCCCCTGATATTCCGCTTTTTCCAGCAGCACCTGGAGCCCAATAATGGTTTTACTTTCGTAAAATATCACCATTTCGTTGCACGTGGGTAAATGGTCGGTCCGTTCCTCTTCGTATGTGGAAACCCGTGTACGATTATTAGTGAAAATAGCTTCAGTTTTTTTTTTCGTGCAATCTTTTTCTCCTTCTCTTACACAAACACTCTTTCCAGTGTTTATTTTATGCATCACCGACCTGTTACCTAAGTTTTTCCTACAGCCAAAGTTCCCTGACCATCCTGGTGCCTTCGGTTACAAACACCCAAAAGCCACCCATCAGAGCGTCCGGGTTGGCACGCTGCCGCAATTGCTGTCCCTAACCGACATGCAAGATAAAACGCCGGGAAAAAGAGAACGAAAGATATACGCACACAAACTTCCACTAAAGTCCTGCAGCGTCCACGGCACAAGCGTACTTAACGGAAGTGTACCGGTGGAGCATGCCGGAAAACCAAATATAAAAGTCACAGACCCTACCGCGGAGTCGCAAAAGTTGCAGTCTTCGTTGATTTATTTTTATGATACTCTCGCCCCGAAATCGCTTTGCCATGGCATTTCCTCTCGCGGGGCAATTTTTCCGGGCCTTCCCGGCCTCCCGATGCGAGAAACCCTTTTCACAGCTACCTTACGTGGCTGTGTTGTAGGTTTTATTTAATTTTTTTTTTTTCGATGTGTATGTTTGTTTTTGTTTTTCGTTTTTGCCTGCAGGTGCTTCCCGACCGACCGTTGTATGTCTCAGGTCACTGTCGTTTTACTTGACTTTTATCCTCAAGAACATCCACCGCGAACCCTTTCCTACCAAAGACAAAGACGAGCGTATCTGTCTGTAAGGTACCGCCAAGCCCTCGAGTGCTACAGCACCGTCACATCGAAGTCACATTCGGCGTGTGGATCCTACACCGAGCAAAACAAAAACACAACCAACGCCCCGAAAAAACCTCAACCCCGAACCGAACTCCAATCGTAAATTACGTTTTATTGCATTTTAGTACAACTTGTTCTTCTGCCGGCTCGGACGTAAGCGTTTGCATTTTCTTAAGATCCAACCCCTACCAGGCGCTCGTTGAAATGGTTATTCCCTTTCGACCCCTTCCAGCATGTACTGGACGATCTTCGTGATCTCTCTAAATTGGGAACTCGGTAGCGACTCGTTCCTTGATAATGGCCCTTCCACAGAACCTCCACGAGCGAATGACTGCTATCAGGATGGCCTCGTATCTTGGTGTTGCTTTTGTTGAACTCACCTTCACACGGTCGGTACATTAGCAATGAAAACTACCTTGCTACAACAACCCCCACACATCAACGCTTTAATGTTGGGGCACCCCGCAAAAACACGCCAAACGAAATGCTAAGCGTGGAACGTATCCAAATCCTCACTAATTTAGTCAGCTTTACTGGAGACAGTTGACAACGATGCCGAACGAAACTGAATAATCATATCCCGATCTCGTCAGTAGTGGAACGAGGCGGATTATGCTAATGCCCGCTGGACCTAGAGCACTTACCAAACATCCCAGACGATCTAGCGCCACCCAAAGGTCCTGAACGCTCAGGTCGAAGACGCTGGTAATGACGTAATAAAAAACTTATTCCAAAACCATTTGCGAGTAGTTCAACTTTGCCCATAACCACCAGGATCATGTTTGGGCTGGTACTACTACTAGTGCCTCATGTAATGCCAACTGTATCCATAATAATTTGCCCCTCTCTATGGCGCATCTTCCATGCATGCTATAAAAACGCACGTTTTGCGGTGAAACGGTTGGTGCTTATTTTTGCACGAGACTCGTAAAAGTTTGGATACATAAAAATAGCTCAAACTGTCAATTTATTTATTTCTTTTCGTGGAAAGGTTTTGTTCAAAACTTTTCATTTGGCAGAGCGCCATCAGTTATTGAATTCGTTAGCTGAACAACATCGGATACCCGACTTATCTTTCACTACAACACCAAACCTCATAGTTCATTGAAAATGTGCGTATAGTAAAGCAGCTGAGTTGAAAAACAATAAAATGTTGATGCAATTAAAACATTTCCAAAAGCACAACTATCAAGTATAGACAAAACTGTGCACATTTTCCATTATTTTAATTTTTACAACGTAAATCAAATATATACGAAAATAAATTTAAAAAAATCATGAGAATTTCATGAGAAGTTAAACATTTCAAAACTTTAACTAACCACCGGTCAACTCACTTCGCTACATATCGTTGTTGCTGAAGGACGTTTTATCCTCTGAAAACCCCTTTCACCCCTTCACATCTCCACTGGAACAAGTTCCAGAAGTTCGAAATGTTTGCAAAAGAATTTTAAGCTTCAGCGTGAATCGCCAACAAACAGGGAACGCTTTGGAAAGTAGAGAAATCGATTCAGTAGAAATTGGAAAAGTTTCCCATCTTATCAACTCTACAAACCCAACTTTACCAACCAAACGGAATAAAGCAAGGTTTTTAGCTGTTAACTTCCCACGCGAACTTGTGAAATAGAGATTGACGTTTAGGTGCGCTGTGGTGTTTCTGTAAAATCAGTCTTTTTTTTTATATAATGCACGATGGGTTCCACGAGCAGTACTTACCGGTGTGGAGTACGGATGTGCCGTCAGGCAGACGCCGTCCGCCTTGAGCTGCTCTTGCAGAAGAGCCTCCAGCTCGCTCAGCATCAGCGGTGAACTGTCCCGCTCCAGGCTGTCACTGTTATCCGACAGCAGCGATTTCGGGTCGTTCAGCTGGAAGTACACGCTGGCCGCGCCCTTCTCGCGCAGCAGCCGCACACTCTTCAGCAGTTTGCTGCGGTGGGCCGGATTCTGTACGCCGATTGCGTCCAGATCGGGATCACCCACCTGCTTGCAGATCTCCAGATCATCGTACCCATTATCAAGGAAGCTCTCAGCGTACTGGCCCAGCCCGAGGGCGCGCAACCACTCGCACACGATGTTGCTCACCGCCATCCCGCGGCCAGTACCTTCCTCCCGGTTGGCAGCTAGGAGGTTACCACTGTCGCCCCTACTTCCGTTTCCGTTATGTCGAATTCACCCTACGCACTGTAATCACTCGGTCGCGATCGATCGTCGACGATCGCATACAACGATAACCGGGAAAAAGGGCGCTTTATCAAGACGCGACGTGAGCTTTCTCGTGCACTACACCGCAAACCGTTGCCACTCATCCATATGCACGCACACACATCCAATACCACCTTATTGCCACATGCACTTACGCCGCAAATAAAACTTCACTTGCACTGCGGCCTTTTTTCCCTCGGGAACCTACAAAGACGAAGAGCATATTTTAACAACCAAACAAAAAAAACTGAAGGTAAACATAAACGTTTAATTAAAGCGGACTTTTGCCGGTGCCTCGTCCCCTCGTGACACACGCTCACACATTCGGAGAAGCCTACATGTCCTCCTTTTTCAACTTCTTCTCTCCATTTGCCTCTCTCACTCCCTTGTTCGTCTCACACTCTTCTACCAGCTATTTTGTTCCGTTTATTCGCTCTCTTTTGTTTAATGATCTTTTTCGATTACTTTTACCTTTTCAACTTGTCCCTGTTCCGTTTTCCGTTTGCTGTCCCTCCGGTCGCATCCCACTGACTGTTTTATTATTCCCATTTTTCTCTCTTCACAACCCTCACTACGACGGCTCGGGATCGAGTAAAAGCTTTCTGCTGCCTTTTTGACAGTTTAGTTCTCTTGGTCATTCGGTCGTTCGGTGGTAGTTTTGCCGGTACATGTTTTTGTTTTGCTTCTTTTTTCTTCTTCAGCACTACCTGCTCTACATTGCACAAAAGGGCTTTGCGCTTCAGCCCAAGGACTTTGCCCAGGCTGAGCTAGCTGGCTGACTGAGTTTCGTTTTACGACGCTTTCCTTATACGTTTTTTTTTTTATACTTGCAAACTGCTTCCATTCGTTCCCATCGGGCGTATCGTCTGTTCACGTCTGTCGCATTCCGCAGGCAATGTCGCTTGCATGCGCATCCCGTCGTTTAACCCCTGGAAATCTCCCACAATCCGTAAACTTCCCGCGCGCGCACTGGAATGCTCGCACTACGTGCTCCGTGTGCACGTTCTCCTTTCTGGTTCCCTTGAGGTTCCTTAGCGCGGACGAGCAGCCATTGAGGAACGAGCGCAATTACCAACACGGAGGACACGGGGTTGTCGCCGTCGCGCGGTAGCTCCTCTTCACTTTTTACCGATAAAAAGCTAGCAGGTCTACCGCTGCCACCACCGCCTCCACCAACGTCGTCAGTTTTTCTTGTGTCGTTCGTCTTCGGAGCCCATTTTTCCCCCATGATCCGGGACCGGCAGATCGAACCAACCTTAAAGGCGCTGTGTGATCTAGAGAGAAAGAAAGAGAGCAGAAGCAAACAAAGTTAACCATTTGGAATCGTGACGAGTTGGTTAATGATGATGATAAAGATTATTATTACACTGGGGCCTGTTCAATCGGTGCGCACTCGCACACGCTCGCTGGTTGTGCTTTTAAGTGCTGCCCGAACATTACGGAGAGAGAAAGAGAAGTAGGCGAAACAGTACGACAGCAACAACGGCCTATCTGCCCGCGGTAAACGGGACACTCGTGCTGGGCAGCATCGTCGTAAAACAAAAAAAAAAGACCCTCCCTCGACGTTCCGTGGGATGCTGATCTGTTCTTAAGGCAAAAGTCGAGCTGAAGCTCTCGAGCTCTCGATACTTAAGCACTCGCCTGCGCGAACTGCTTTCGTTTCGGCTATGCTCCACGCCACAGCCACTCACACTCGCCCTCCGCCAAGGCCCTTGAGCGGCATAATTTTGCCGTGGCTCTAAAAATTCAAGAAAGATTTATGACGGGCCACAAGAACGAAATCACACAAACACATACACCGTACGTACGTACACCGAAACACATCATCCGGCGCGAAGCGACAGCACTCACATGCCCGTGGTGACCTCTTCTTTCTCGCTATTGTGGGTTGTGGGGCGTACGGTCGCAACGGGAAGCGGAAGGAGCGAGACAGTTCGACCTTCCGCCCGCCGCAACCCGTGCGGGGAGGATTGAAAAATTTTCGTTGACAGATTAAGATTTATGAATGTGGCAATTAAAAAGAAACGTGAAGATGGCTGCCCGACTCACCCCAACCCCGTTGGGCGGCGCTCGAGCCCTATGGAAGGCCCTGCCGTGGAACGACGAGCACGACAAAAGGTGCGCAGCGACATCACCGCACCGCATTATCGTATGACGCGCGAGAGGGCGCGCTAATGGAAACCACTGTCGTTTGAAGATGAAGATGATGATGACTTATGAAGACAAACAGCGCGTGAAAAGTTGTGATGCTGAAAGGTGATCGTTAGAACGATTTCCCCGTAAGCGCACCGTGCGAGTGCGGCTTGGCATTGTTCGGCGGCAGGCGGCCCCGCGGAACGTGAGCAACGCTAAACAGCTCGTTGAAATTTATGCTCATCCACTCATCATCGTAGGTTGCGCGTGGCAAACAAAACCATCTAGGCTGGGCTGCGGAAGGCTTATTGCTTAACTTCATCTAACCACGTCCTCCCGACAAATGGTAGTTTGGTAAGGTGAGCTTGGGCGATACCCGACTCCAAACACAACAACATGTACAACAAACCGAAACAAACAGACACGTAAAATCGGTACGATTTTGCTACCGCGTCTAATACGTGAGACTTTGCGGAAAATTTCACCGCTTTGAAGCGTCCACGGCATCGGAAATCTCCTTGTTTGTTTATGTAAAATCCCAACACCCAACATTCCAGCAGGTTTCCCTTTTTTGTCATGAGCCAACTGAAGAATGCAAAAACCCGGCACTCGGTCACATACACAACAATGTACACAAGAACCATCCTGCCACGATGCACGTTCGAGAGCCCGCAAACAAATATGCATCACCACCACTCCTTTACCACTCGCCTAGGCTCCTGGATGGATCCGGATGAATGAATTGCAAAATGAATGTAAAATACCCAAGCCATCGCCTTGTCTCGCTGAAGGTCACACGGCTAGGAAAATCCACGGTCGAAGGTGTAAGAAAGGATCCGTCTGGCGTCGGAGTAAGGCAGGCGTAAAAGAATAGACGCTCGGAGCGTCCTTTTGTCGTAGCTTCGCAGCCACGATCCACCAACAGGATCACCGGTTGCTACAGCAGGTGGTGGGTTATTTTATTTTTCTCAGCAGACATTGCCTTCAGATATTCCCCACAAACGCACAATCTGACGATGGTACGACCTCTAGAGCACACGACGGTGTCGGTCCCCCGTTGGGTAACCATATTTCTTATCCACCATCTTCGGTTCAATTTCGGTTTTTGCGGAATAAATTACACCAAAAACCTAACTAAAGTTACAGCGGGTCACACGGGACCGAAGCGAATCGTGACGTTCACCTCAGCTACATAGCAAATCTGCCCCAAACTCACCTCGATCCGAGAATGGAATGTTTGGAGAAATTCCTTCAATGTATTCTGCGAATAGCTTGTTGTTCGTCCACTTTCGTCGACTCCATTGGCTGCGTTGATGTGTATATGCATTCAGACGTCAAGGTGTGAGCCGTTTCCTAGGTATCCTTACTGGGCAAACTTTGACAGCAACTAGGTCCGGCCTGACAAAATATGCAAATCGGGCCTGCATGCCGCCGTAATGTTTCATCGTAAAAGGATGCAAATCCTTGCGACGATCCAACCAAGATGACCCGCAATGATTCTCAGACAAAATGAGAAAACAAATCACCGGTCACTAACCTCGCGACCCAGGGTTCTACTCCGGCTCGTTCATCAACAAGATGCTGAAAATGGTTGGTAGACAGCGAAAGGTGAAATGGGCCAGAAATTAGAATAAAAGCCATAGAAATGGCCACTTCCAGCAGCACAGTAAGGCTCATTTTATACTGATAGTGATTTTCAAAACCTTACCGAAAGGATTGGATTCTATGGGATAGGTTAGAATGACCTTTCTCATCCTTCTTGCCCACACGCTGGAGAATTTGCATAGCATTTGCAAGTTCTTGGAACGTGCTGATGTTTTGCACCGATTTTAGCTATAAGGTTAGAGCCAAATTTATTCATTTCCAATGGGTAATCTCAGGCCTTGTATTTGTACGCGAGGATACATGAATACTGCAAGAAAATTGAGACTTTTCGCTGACCGATATACCAACAGCACTTAAAGCAACACTCATAGTTCCGTCTCATTTGGAGTCTCGGCTCTCATTGAAGTGTTCCGAGCTTAAACACCTCGTAGATTAGACGTACAAAAGCCGTACACGCTTGTACACTTACATTGGCTAAAGCGATGTTTTCTTCGGTGGAAAGCCCACCACAGTGTCCAACAATCCGGGCCCTGCTAACTCGATTATCTTACACGACCATTCAACGACCACGCGGCGTTAAAATCTCCAAACAAATGGTCTCGAAAAAAAACCCCAACGTCCGAACTAATAACAAAAAGGCTACTACGGACTTTGCCCAGCGTTAGCAGAAAGGTTTCCCACTCTCAGCGTGTGCTCTGTTTTGAATATTAAATATTTACGAAGTTCGTCCGCCAGTTCCGGGGTTCCACGGTTGGCTTCGGAAGGTATGAGTACCAGTACCACCGGCACTTGCTAATTGGGTCCTTCGCTGATGAAAGTTTGTCGTACCCCAGTGTTGGTTGCTCTAGCGTCCGTCACGGACCAGCGCGAGGACCAACGGATCATCCAGCGATGGAAAGAAATTTGCACTTCATTTGCATACCGCGAGCACATCGTCGGCGACGAGGGTATTGAAGTTATGTGCTACAAGCGTAGAAAAGTTGTGCAGATATTTGGTACCTACTGCCCCGTTTCTGCCCATTTTACATTGAAACCTACATCTGCACAATGCACAATTAATCACGTCCATTGCTACCGGAGAGCTATAATGCAACAAACGTTAAATGTTCCAAAATGACCATCCCGTTTGCATTCATTCGCACAAACAAACGCTTTTAACGTTTTTTCAACGAATTCAACGGTATGTGGGAATCAATAGGGCGCTCCATGTAGACAACTTTGGTTGATTGAAAAACACAAATCTAATAACGCTTTACCGCCGACATTCCGTTCCAGTGCGTACCAAATTCCATCGATTTTTTTTATATTTTTTTCAACTCCCTGCAATCACAGCAGCGAACTCGAAGCCGGAGGTTTAGATGCTTCCAGTATGGAAAGGGTTGTGTTTACCTCGTTTCGTTTCAGCATAGCATAAATTTGTCGGAAGAGGTTGCCTTGTTTGCTGGATGGGGATATGGATTTAAATATTCACTTTTTTCTAGCTTTGAACGCATGCAAATGGGGTTGGTTTTCCACTCAATTGATAAGCGCATGGGATATTTGTTTGTTGGATAAAACAGGATAAACATAAATGTGACCACAAACCATCCGCACGACCGTTTACGGATGGGGTGCTCCTTGCGGATTGCGTGTTTATTTATTCGGCACACTCAAAAACACTTGCCGCACGCACGTTACAAAACCGAAACGTCAAAATCAGATAAAATAATTCTGCTCCGGGGCTTCAGCGGGGCTTCTAGCTAGAAAATGTTTTTGATGAAATTTTATTTATTTTATAATTTTTATGTTGCGCAAGGCACACCGCATAGCGCATTGTTCAACCAACCTCGGATAAATAATTTTACTTCTCTTTTGTTCCAACAAAATTCGCCGAATTATTATCTAAAGCGTTCGAAATTGTTTCTGATAGCATCGATTACCGCGAGCCCACGCACACTCGAACGCCTGGTGTACAATTACATGCTCCAATGGTTTCAAATCCCACCGCTCCAACCCATAAAGCTATGGCGCAGGAACGAAGAAACTCGAAAAATAAAACTGTCACTAGCATACGACCAGCGTCAAAAAGCGTCTTCGATCATTGATCAAACAACGCCCCATAATCAATAGTCGGCACCCACCAGCATGGCGTCGTTCCCAGAACCAAAAACTTCCACCAAGTTCGCCGTGCACCTTCCACCCATCGAACGCGTGCATGGAATCAGTCGGAATGTGCGACGAACTTGATTTTAAAGCTACAGAGCCAAATATGCACGCACGCGTCGCAAAACTCTGCCGACGTGCGGAGTCTCTTCGCCTGACCTTTGGCAGCAATGGCGATGGCGCACGGGAGAAAATCGATTTCTCCAACCATCCGGCCAACCGACACCTTCAGTCGTGAGCGCGCCTCCTTCCATCCGGATGCCCGAACTCGATCGTTCTGATGGCAACCCAGCAGGGATCCTTGCCTCGTTCGGGTCGGTGCCCGAAATCGTAGTCTCGAACTCGAAACTGAAAGAAGCACTGTATGTCTCCAACCAGAAGACAACGGTTACTAGGGTGCGTCTTATCGGTCTCAGAGTCCTACTCACTCTTTTCCCTCCATCGGCTCCTCACTCGTGACGGAAACCAAACCGAACCGCGTTCGGATAGAATTACTTCAATCATATTTCATAGCCATCCGCCTGTGTGTAGGTCGTTTTTCCATTGGGCCATCCAAAAAAAAAGTGGAAAACAACGGAGAACTGGCACTGTAACCAAACTGAACGCTTAACGTCCGCCGTCCACACCGATTCTTGAAGGTGCTCTCCATTCCCCAAAATGGTCGAGGTGCTGCTGCAGAGCCGAACCGACGACGCATCGAAATCGAGATTTGATACTTTTTTTCTCCGGCCGATCCATCTATCTTGATCGCACTTCTTCCTCACGTGGCCTGTGGCCGTCAGCTCTAACCGTCCGTCCAAACGGGGAACGATTTGTCTCTCGCTCGCGTTTTACGATCTTCCCACCGGATATCCAACCCCGCTACGATTGTGTGCGCTGGTCCGGTTCGATAACACTAGGCGTGCGTTTTTTTTTTTTGGACAGGAGAAAATTAAAAAACGCACCCCTAAACGTACCTCGTCACTTCACTAACTAAACGGTCTTTTCCGTTCTGCGAAGTGTGCTTCGTTCTGTTTTTCGTCAAACGGAGGACACCTAAAACCACGAAACCAGAAGGAAACAGGGAGAAGCCCACCCAGGGCTAAGGGTTGCGCTATAGGTTCTAGTTTTTCTGGTACGGAAATAGCCCACCGTTGATGACGGGTCATCGAAGGAACCTGTCGTCAAATGGCGCGTTGATGCACGCTTGTAATGCACATCCTCTGCCCAAGGATATAAAGGTGAACATAAATGATAACCACTCACTCGACACTGGCGCGCCATGACCCCGTCCGAGATCGGTAATCGGATAGCGGTTGATCCCTTTTGCCTCACCCCGAAACCGAAACATGACTGATGAGTGCGCAAGGTTGAGTATTAACGAAATGAAACGGCACACAAGCAGAGCACGAATGAAGCGATTACAAGGTTCTTTAACCATCGTTTTAGGACAGTTTTTCTTAACAAGACTGCATCTCTTCAAGACAGACAGCTTGAGTATGCCATCAATGCTGTACTGTGAGTTCTATGTTGTCTTGTTATGCCTACCGTAATCGTTAAAACAAATCCCACCCAAAGATTCCCCTCATCTGTAGGCATCGCAATGAAGGGAGGGACAGAAACAAAACCTTTTCATCCTTTGGAAGGATTCGGAATAATGTAATCAACATGAGGAATTATTTGTCCCATCGGGAACGCACGGGGTGACGCATTCCCCGTCCTACAATTACCCGACCTTGCCAGCTGTTCGATTCGGCCACCCTCGTCGGTGCGCTACGACGGTTGATGGTTTCGTTCGTAATATCAGAGAGGGCGAAGTTCCCCTTTTGTTTAAAAAAAAAAAAACGTTAGCATTCCTGACGTCGCCCATGACAGGTTGTGTCATTTTTGTCGCGCTGTCAGTGCATAATCAAATTCATAAAGGGCGTTATTAAACGGGATTAGGTTTTTGTTATTTCAAAGCACATCAACATTACATTCCTACCACCACACTGGGCGCCTGATTCGGAGAACATATTTTGTTTCTAGAAAATACCCCTGCTCTCAGGACGGCAGGATGAATGTCAGTCGATTAAACCAGAGAAATTAGTATGGAGAAATAAAAATAACAACGTATATTATTTGAGGGCAAGGTAATCAAAAACAGACCTAGTCGTCTCATTTAAGTGACACAAAAAACGGCATTTCCTAATATCGTATGAAAATCGTTTCGCGCCGCTTCTGTCACAATAATCATAAAATAACCGTTAAGATAAACCAACCAGCTGAAGGTAGAATGTGTTTGTCGTATAAAACGCTCCAATGCATTTCTCCATTTACTTCGCCTTTCTAGCGCGAATAGGAAAAGCAAAAGTAATTCGTAGTATCCTTACCGAGATAGGAGCCCCCAAATTTAACAATAACACCAAACCTTGCTGACAGCATCCCTCCTCGCTCTGCTAGCGACTCCGCAATGACAATTGAATATTTCAATTACGACAATCGAAGTTCGGTTTCGGGACGCACAAAAAATACCAACAATCCTACGGCAACCAAAGCACCCGGATCACCAGCGGTGTAGCAGGCTATAAATTTTCACGAATTAAACTTTTGCCCTGCTTGCGCGTGCTAGCGGCACGAAGGACCTGCTCGGAAGATTTCCTCCGGCCAAAATTTGGTTACGGCATGAAAATACACCCAAGCCCAACAAACAACACAAGGTGCGCAATACATGGGCGCAGGCAGAGAATATTTAATTGGAAGGATAGAATTTCATTCAGGATCGTTTACGGAGTACACATTCGTGACCAATACCGCCTCATCCCCTCATCGGCACGTTTTCGAGGGTCTCGTGGTAACCTCCGCTTCAACACAGGTTTCCACCTAACCGAACGCTTGGTAGACGCGCAGGTACCGACGTACGAGACACTTCACATCCACTCGTCGATGATGCGGTGGCTGCGAAAGGATAACGGAAAGCCGAACGGGCACCAACCAACTAGGGATGTTTAATTAGGTGCTATTCGAGTTCAGTTACGCCCCAGTTCCTTTTTCCGGAGCTTCTTTGTTCCATTATTTTCCGTTGCTATCGTGCCGATCCTCCTCCGATACTTTTACCGCTTGTGTTCCCAGCATGCAGATGGGAAAGCAGTATCCTTTGCCGCTTACACACCTACCGGATTTAACACGGATGGAAAGTGAGAAAGATAAATAAGTGCCTTTTCCATCGACCGTTCCGTTCCGCATCCGTTCCATACAGTAGCAATGTTTCTCTTTCTCGCGCTCTTTCCCCTTTTCTCTCGCTCGCTCTTGCAAGTTTGAAGTACCAAAATCTTTTGAGAAAACTTTAGGAATTTTCTTTTCCTCAGTCCTTCCTTTTCTCTCTTTCCTGGCCGGCTTAGACACGATGACGGAGACGATTTCTGTTCGGGGCAGGTGTAAAGCGCACCCGGTGGGAATTCAACGATATGTTTTGGGGCAAACAAACGCGCTGGTGTATTTTTTGTTTCCTTCCCTGAATTTAAATTTACGCCAACACCAACGAGACAGCGTGTCAGGTGTCATTTTAATGAAAATACATTTCCGTTTCCGATCCGACGCGAAGGACGTGGTTCGGGAAGATTGGTTTTAAATAATGTGAAGATTTTTTACGCTGAATATTGCATTCCTCAATGCAAATCTTTTTTCCTGCATGCAAAAAATGCATTTTTTTAAAGAACTCGTTTAAAACACGAGCCCTCCGCGGCGGACTCTCCATAAACGGTACCATCAACAATCTCACGGTTTATTTATTATCTTATGCCGATTAAAAATACTGTCCCACCAGCATCCCATATATTTTCGCCACTAAAGCGATCAATAAAGCGGCGATTAAAAGAATCGTCATTAAACATTAACAACGTCAAATTAATTTTAAAAATAAAACACAAACCTCGTGAATCCGATCCCTACCAACGTTGCAGGCAGTTGAAGCATCGCGTTGGTGAATGGGAAAAGTAAAACCGTGCGCGTACAACACCGTTCGGAGTTAATTTCTCCGCGTGTGCCAGACAAATCCAAATCCAATCTGAAGTGGTCATTAAAGTGCAATAAGCATCGTCATATCGATTTTAAACGAACGTTCTTCGTTTTGTTTTTTACGCTCGCCACTCGAGATGAGCAAACGATACACGAAACATGGAACGGTGACGTAAGGATGAATGGAGAAAGAGTAAAGGAGAAAAAAAGAAAGAGCTTTCGTTTGCGGTGGGACATAAATTTTGCTATACGATCACATTAAATGCACATAAAACCATCCATCCGAGCCTTAATACGGCGACGAAGACGACAGTCTCAAAAGTGGTCCCACTATGGCTCGAGGACGATATGACGGCGATCGTTGGGCGCGATTTGCGCGAAGATGTCTTGACGCTCGATTTTATTTCGTTGTTTTTTCTCTTCTCTTGCCGGCAAGAAGAAGCACATCAACTCCAGCCGGGAGAGATCGCATCAATCGGGCCCCGGTGTGAACTGCAGGTGGTCTGACAAGCCGCCCCGTCTGTCTGTGTGAGTGCACGGCGAAATCTGCGTTGTTCAAGAAACCAAACCGTACCTCAATATGCACGATCGATCGCGATCTTTTCGACAAGCGAAGGCATTTAAGTCGTACGAACGGGCAACAGCGCAGTGTAGCTGCCATTTTTCCCCATTTTTTTTTTTTTTATTCAACTCGCATCACTTTGTCTCGCGGGAACACACTCGCCCGACCCACAACTCGATATCAATCTCTTGCCTTTGACAAACCTATCCGGCTCCCTATCTTGCGTTGAACATTGACGCTTCAACCGCGGTAGGAGCGATTATTGACGTAGCAGATTTTAAACCACCTCCCGTTAACCCGCGAAGGAAAGAGTAGGATCCCACACAAACACACACACACACGCGCACAACGGCACCCATACCTCAACCCATCATCGGTGCTCTGGAATGTTGGAAACATTCCGAGCCGTTAGAGGCGGAGGGCCCGCTAGAAAACAACGGAAACACAAACTCAAAAAACGGCAGCACCCAGCAGCCTTCATCATCATCAGTGGGCCTATCCCTTCCCTCCCACCCTTCGCTGGAACCCCCAAATGCTCAACCCAGGTTTCCTTTTTGTGTTGCTGTTGCCTCTTTGTTTTGATTAATGAGATTAAAAACGAGGCAAAGCTCATGCTAAGGTCATGCTCATCTCTTTCATCTCCGGTTGCGCGGGTTCCAGAACGGAAAAAGAAAGCCCGAAGTGCCCCAAAACGTGACTTAACCCTGTTTTGCTCTGGAGCGTTGGGACCACACAGACGACCGTGAGCCACCGGGATCATTTATCAAAAAACCGCCAAAATTCTATCCCGACCGGCGGTGAGAGTAGCTTTTCGAGAGAGAGAAAAAAAACGACCTAAACTTACCTTATCGATTAGCAGCCCCGCGTTATCTTCTGCCAGCGGTGGATTTATGTGCCGAGATCTTAAGATTTCCAGTATATTACTCGCACCCGTAGGATTCTTGTGCACCAGTCATTGGATGTTGTTCACTGGGCTTGCACTTAATCCGATTTGTTTATCGTTTACGCCTTATTATGTTCCTTCTAACGCCACACACCACGTTTTGATTTTCCACTCCTTTCCTCCTTAAAATTCGCATTATAAACTTCACATATGCACATTGTTCTGAACCATTTTGACCAGTCAGGACTGGTTTCTTTTCTGTCTCAAAGTCACAGTACCATGCACTAGTTGGTCCTAGAGACCTTCTTCCCTCCACTAACTGTAAATATTAGTTACAACAATCCAAAGAGAACCGACAGATACCAAAAACGGCCCTAACAACAACAAGAACCAAAAAAAAACGTAACAAAATGCATAAAAAGAAGATGAATCCCAAATAGATCCCGAGTGAGCGAAGGAATTTTGCAACATTCTCGCAAACGGGTAAGCTTAAACCCCGCAAGAGCCACTTAATCTGCAACCCCGGACGATGATGCTGTAAGCTCCGTTCCGTTTGCTTCTCTGTCTTTCTTCTCCCGTCTTGCCGTGCTTTGCGTTAGTTTTGTCCTTCGTTCTTCGTGTCGCTTAGTAGTTTCTCATTTCGCTTACATGTTTTCTCGTGCGTTTTCGATGCTCTTTCTCGTCGCTTTTGCTTTGCGTCCGTGCTTCACGTTCCGCGCGATTGCACCAACACCAGCAACGCCGCGGTCAACAACGAACACCACCACCACCCAGCAGCTGATGGTGGTGTTTTGTTGTGTTCTCACGAGCTGAAAGCTTCAGCGGTCAAACGTGAGCATGATGCACTTTTTCAACCATACCAGGGACACTTGAACGTTTTCGGTTTCTCCTGCGCTTCCGTGCGCTGCAGCCACATGCATGCGCTCGTCGCACATGCACACACTTATTGATGCTCGGTTACGCATACATCACCACCACCACACAAGCCATCCAGCACCACACGAAGCTCACGCTCGCCGGACAGCATCCAGACGGGAGAAGAAGCAACTGCAGCAGTAAGTCCAATCATGTCATACCAGTGAAGTTTACGTGTGAGCGTGACAGGTAAACTAAGCAGAGCCAGCAGAATAGTGGAAAAGAATATATATCAAAAAAAAAACACACAACACGAGGTCCAACCAAAGCCCTGCCACTAGGCTAGAAATGTTGAGCCCAAAACGCCGAACGTGCGGTGAACGAAAAACAAAACCGGAAAGCAGCAGCCACCATCGCCGTTGCCATGGTTGCTCGTTGCTCGTTGCTATTCCCGCAACGGAAAGCTCGAAAAGCGCCTCTTCCGAACCGCAAGGCATGCAGGCTCTTCTTGTTCGGTCTTCTCAAATGTTCGCCTATGTACACGGCGTGTTGCTTCGCCTTGCCCACCGGCCAAGAACGTGTTGTTCCCGCTTGTGCCCGTATGGCGAACGACGCCAGCCGAACGAACAGAGGTCTGCACACAGGTTGCTTTTTCGTGCTCGCGGAACTAGCGCCAAACCACACTCGACGTGAATAAAGCCTGCCAATGCGAGATCTTTAACCATGGGGAGTGGGGAGTGGGCTCTTGTTGCATGGAGGCTGTGTGTTTGTGTGCTCGTATATGTATCGGGGAGAGAGCGAAATTGAGATGAAGGAATGAGGGATGAAACACGCCAAAAACAAGCACTAAGCGTGGACCAACATAAAAAACCGTGGCGCTTTGGGAGCCTCCTTCTAAATCTCTAAACACAACAACAAAGTGTGCACATCACACACACATACACACACTCACACATATCCGCACATGAGAGCTTTGCACTTCCATTCGCGCCACACCGTGTATAGACACATTTGTTTTGTACGCCCTCACTGCACAGCTCATCCACCCCTGCCGGTGTGAACTCGCGATTGGCCGCTTTTTTTATTCATCACTAGGATTTTTTATTATGCTTTTCTTCTACGATTGCGGTCGCCGCTTCTTTCATCTTCGCTCATAATGGGCACCTTGCACTGGTGTGTGAACTTCACTGACCCGTTCCGGCCCTAATTTCGCTCGACAGCATCACACAACCACACAGCGGCAGCACTGGCCCAAGGACTCTTCGTTTTGACGTTTCACCGATCCGGTCAGACCAGGCGCCCGGTCGAAGCGATTAGTGTACCATTCCAGGCTCCTGCCACGCGCCAGCAATTTTTACTACCAACACTCACCGTACGCCTTGCTGGATTTGTGCACAATGCACTATCTATCTATTGAAACGATTTTCCGGCCGCGAAAACTTTTCGTGGACTCGCGCAAACGACGAAACGCGTGTCCACACGCTTCGAGATGTCAGAGAGAACTGACAATGGTATGCTCTTTCATGCTTCGCTATGTCTCTGTTATGCTCTCTTATGCTCCTGCTGCACATAATCTCACGCAAACACGTGAGACGCGAACGCGTGAGAGAGAGTTTTGAGAATAGAGAGAGAGAGAGAAAGAAAACACGAGAAAGCAAATGAACTTGCGCGATAAACATAGTAATATAAAAAAACATGGACTGGAGTTATTTCAATGCAACTAGCAATGCAAAATATATCAGCGTTCAATTTTCTTTTATGAATTAAATTCATGCAATTAATTTCATATGGCTTTCTTTAACCACGATAAAATAAAAAAATCATGTGTGCATCACGATGTGCATGAGTAGTAGTGTAATTATATTAAAAATACAAAAACAGTGCAGATAGTACGTTTAAAATATTTTTAATAAGTATTTTAATAATTATTACATGAATTTGATAGTGTGTGTAAGCTACAGGGAAAGACATCAAACATTCAAGTATAAATCGACTAATTTTAATTGTATTAATTGCAGATTAAAGAATTTAATCAGTTTAAGCATCATGTTACAAGCTTACTTAGCTCATACAAGA
>JXXB01013044.1:0-13130 GCA_000956275.1 Anopheles koliensis
TGGTTATGTTTAGTTTTATATGCAGTTATACTTACTGCAAGCACGACTCCGTGCAAATGCACTATTTTGGGATAACCTTTTTCGGGTTGTGCCATTGAACGATAGCTAAAAATTGACCTAAACCTGCAAACCCAGAAAACCGATCAACCACCGCCGACTGGCTTACCAGCAGACCGCATTGTGGCCTTCACGTTTCACAATGTAGCTTAAATTGATTTATTTGAGACATACGCTTCCGAAATTCAAATGAAATCGATCTATTGCCAAATTACAATTTGCATCAGAAAAGGGTGGCCATTACGATAGCGAGCATTGTCACGCCCATAACCATGGATGGTGCATTTCACGATTTTCGCTTACACAAATGGATATGGCCACTGCTTGAACCAATCGATTTTACAGCCAACAAACAGTTTCTTTCTCCAGAGGGTATCGAAAAGGGTTTGTTTGCGAAGTGCGTGAATAATTGCAACCGTGCGACACCTGAAGGTTGCGTTTTTTTCGATTGACGATTGACGATTACCCGAACTACTCGTCCACGGAAGTCTATCAACGCGGGAAAAAGCATGAATTCTAGCAGCGGTCTCAAATAGGTCACAGAAAAGTGGATGCACTCTAGCGATGCGTTTCGACAAGAGAATGTGAGTCATGTCTACCAGAAACGAACAAAACACTAAACCCACACTGGTTTCATTGAAACCACCACCACCACCACCGTCATCATCATCATTCAAACCCAACTAGAGGTGAAGGAAGTGGGACACGTTTGGACACCGTGTTCGGCAACTATGAAAAGTGCATCGGTCAGGCAAATGAGTTGCAACATCAGTTGCCGGTGCAGTCAGGTGGGAAATGCACATTTCTAGAGCTCAGCGAAAAAATATCATACACCGCCTGCTCACCGATAGGTTTTTGTCATTTTATGTTTATAAAAGTGTGTCCAGCGACTGTTTCTTTCTTCGAAAGCGAACGACTAAAACAAAACTGCCACAACAAAAATCGTTTCTTTACCAGTTCAGTGTTCTGCCAGCTGCTAGCGCCACAACGCATTTAAAAAATGTGTACTATTGTAACTTGGCCACACTGAAATCATATGTTTAACTTTTCCAGATGAAATAATCATAGCGTGTATCATATTGAAATACACAATTATGCGTGATTCACAAATTAATTCAATCATCGTTTCCTCTATCGTTGTCCGCATCCAGAGAAGATATGGCGCAATAACGTGTCTTTCTCCGATGCACCGTACGGTGTGATTGCTCAATTTCCTTATCCATGTTTGTGTTTCCGGCGTTGATAATTTCTTATAGTGATGTTTTGACAACATCAGTGCCAGATTTTGTTATTGTCAGACGGTCTGGATCGTCATCTCTTATGAACCATCCATCGTTCTTTACCGTGCCGTTTTGCTTGTGGAATGATATCCTAACGGGTCCTACGTTGACTAGCATAAATTGAACTGAATTGATTCCAATCATCCAATAGTCAGCGTCAGTGAGAGCGTTAGCCGCAACGCAACCAAAATATATTTGAGACGAACGGTTCCAATTGGTAGACAACGTTTATTTAATACGCCATGCGACAAAGTATCCCATGCACTGTTAAACCCCTTATAACACCCCTATTGCATACGTAGCATGCAGCAACAACCACATTTAGCAAAATACTCGTGATAATCGAAAGGTTTCTCTATGTCGACCACATGTAAAAGTAGGTCTCCTGCCAATGTGGAATGTAAGATAGTATGAGTCGTGTTAGGGCTCCGGTCAGTGGCACGTTATTGCCGATGCCATTCAGAAGGTAAGCAATTTTATCGTTAGTGTATCGATCGTAAAACGGTGAGCGCATCAGGTACAGCAGCATCGATACACACCTTCGGGACAGTTCTACCCGCTGATCCTTGGATAGAACCTCCCGATTTTTGTAGTAGATGCGGAGACTCGCACTGTCCAGTGCTAATGCTACTAAGTAACTTGCCCAACTTTTTACTCCAAACCTTCTCATACAGGCAAGGTGAATAATTGGCTTTGCAATGTACAGCATCTCCGCTGGGCACACAAATTTACCGCCATATTCAGTCCGTTGTCTAGGCTGATCTCCTACAGTAGGTGGTTTCCATGATCGTGCTGTTAGTGATGGTGAACAGTTAACTTTGCGCATCACGCGCCCCGAGCGGCTCAACACTATGCCAGAAGCTCCACCATCCAGATTGTCGCGAAATGAAGCATTTTCGGAAGGATTCGCGTCTTGCAGGCTGCTGCGATTGACGGATGGTATTGGCGGGCTGCGTGATATTTTAGTATTTTGACAGTACAATGTTAAGATGAGCCTACCGATACACCTGGAAAAGAGTAAAAGAAAAAGAAGCGAGGAATCATGTTATGAGTTGATCTTTTCCCAAAACATCGGTCTTTCTAATCAGTCGACTCACTTTATCGCTTGTATAACCACGATGAAAAACCACCGGCCCCTCGTGCCCCAGACTTTGTGGGCTGAAAGCTCGATAAATACTTCGCAGTATTCCAGCGTCGTCAATAGCACCTTCAGATGTCGTTCCAAGGGTTCTGTGTCATCACTGGTTTTGGTGTGGGCTTTCTCAATAATACGGTCATTGAAAAAGACCAGCAAGTTCGATAGAGAGTATACTAGCTCGGAAACAGCGGAAGAATTGTTAATTTTTCCTGCAAAATGTCATTAAAGCATAAGTATGCAGGGCTAGCTGGAAGTTTTTTGTAATATTTACCGGCCACAAAGTACGACAGCCACTTGACGGTCAATTCGACGTCCGCCAAAGCAGATGGATTGCTCGAGACCCATTTCACGTACCGAGCATACAGATTTTTCACTTCTGTTAGAGGGGACGACATGTTGGGTTCCTTCCAACGTGTTCCTGCGATGGGGTCAAAGGTGGATCACTATTTATGCAAGCTCGCAACATTCACATCAACATATCACTGTTATCGAAAGCCAATGAGCTGAAGTGCGTCTGGTCAATCCTCTTCCATTATTTATCTTTCGCAACGCAATATGTCACACACAAGCGAGATTGAGATTTTTCATAGGGTAAGATATTTACATTGACCAACAGCCCAAGCTTAAGATAGAGTTAAATTATTTCAAACAATATTCCTCATTGTATTAGCTGTTTAGCTTATAAAAAATTATATACTGTTACCAATCATCGTTGAGTGGAATAATTTTGGTGAACATTTTTGGAATTACGATAATATTAAAGAAAAGTTGCTCCAAGGTGTATAGATATTGATAGGCCAGTTGAATTGAGGTTGACAGACCAACAATAAAAAATGACATATGGATTTTGCAGCAAGTCAAACCGCGCAGGATTTAATACAGGGAGTCTTCTTACTCTTACCACGTTATTATTATCATCATTATCACGTTATTTTCGGATCGGTTGGATGATACAGGTGCGTGCGGTTTTTTAATTTTACCAAATTAAATGCATTCATACATGGATGCGTTTCGACTAGCTCAGTGAAAGGTGCCTGAAGCGTTCTGTTACAATCGCAATCAAAGTTCCGCCGTGGGTTTGCGTGTGTGGGATCGTCGGTGGAAGAGGACTGTCCGTCTCTTCCTGTCAGAACGTTTGCAAACTCACGAAACGACCAAGCGCTAACTCGCTTAGGCCTGTAGGCAAAAGCTTCATTAACATGGACAGTGGCAAGTTTTCACATCATTTTTTCTGCCCCATTACAGTGAACGTGCACGGCCGACGAGTTTAGCTACTGCTTCTACGTGTTCTTCGTTCTACGCCTTCTGCTGCCCGTGGGTCTATTCGTGTTGGATTCATTTAGTTGATTTCTCTGACGGAACGTAAACGACAAACACCGCAAAATGCCTTCCAGTGATCCTTTGCCACCGAAGGAAAGTGCCCTGTTCCGCAAGATATTGGTAAGTGTAGCGGGAGTGGCATGCTCACCGCAGCTTAAGCCTAGAGCAAAGTGCTTTTCAAACGTGGGTTAAAATCAAAGTGACCACAATTCGTAATCGGTGTGTGAGTGAAACGGCATTAAGTATGCATACGATATCTTGCGCTACTAGAGCGAGACAACAAACTATGTGTAGTGAAAAAATCGTACCATTATGCTTCGAAAGTGGCGTTGTTGTGATTATTTAATTTTGTTTATTGTATCAAATACATCTTGATACGATTGTATTGCTATTTCTAAAGAAGGAGTCTCGTGCAAATGACTAAATCTGCTCGTTTTGTTTAGAGTCTCCTACACTGCACGGTGCTGTTTTGTGTACATAACCTCAACATTGAATCGGCGGCTGTCAAATCAACGCTGAATAAGGAATTAAGTAAGAAGATTCCTAATGGCATGAAACCGCAGCTACAAGGACCGGCATATTTAATAACTTTTTTTGTTTTGAGACGTTAAGTACAACCTTGAAATGCAGGAAGCACACTTTCACATGGATAATAAGTGATACAACTTGATTAATGTTATCTATAGAATAATTTGTCTATCGCATTCTACAAAACAATATATTTTATTACCATTTTTAGAAGATTGTTTCTAATTGTTTGTTCACCTTTTTTCAGAAATGTTACGAGATGAAACAATACAAAAATGGACTGAAATTGGCCAAGCAGATACTGTCGAACCCGAAGTTCACCGAGCATGGCGAAACGTTAGCCATGAAGGGTTTAACACTAAACTGCCTCGGCCGCAAGGATGAAGCGTACGAACATGTGCGCCGCGGGCTCCGAAACGACCTCAAGTCGCACGTCTGCTGGCACGTATACGGGTTGCTGCAGCGGTCGGACAAGAAGTACGACGAAGCGATCAAGTGTTACCGGAACGCGCTCAAATGGGAGAAGGACAATATTCAGATCCTGCGCGATTTGTCACTGTTGCAGATACAAATGCGCGATCTGGAGGGCTATCGGGAAACGCGCCATCAGCTGTTCAAACTACGCCCATCCCAGCATGCCAGCTGGATTGGCTTTGCTATGAGTTACCATCTACTCGGCGACTACGAGACTGCCATGAACATACTGGAGACTTTCCTGTCGTCGCAAACCATGGACACTTACGACTACAAGCATAGCGAGTTGCTACTTTATCAGAATAACGTCATCCAGGAGGCCGGCAACTACGAGCAGGCGTTGCAACATCTGAAGGATTGTGGGCAGCAGATACTGGACAAGTTGGCCGTGCAGGAATCGATGGGCACGCTGTGCCTTAAGCTCGGTCGCCACGAAGAGGCAGCAACCATCTACAAGGAGTTGATTGATCGAAATCCGGACAACACGGAGTACTATCACAAGCTTATGGAGGCACGCGAACTAACCGATGCCACGGAAGTGATCGAGGCATACCGTGCAATGCAAACCGAGTATCCGCAATCGTTCTGTGCCCGGCGTCTGCCCCTGGATATTGCGACCGGCGAAAAGTTCTGCACACTGGTAGACGAGCATCTCAGACGGAACCTGCGGAAAGGCGTTCCACCGCTATTTGTGAACCTTCGATCGCTGTATCGCGACCCGGAGAAGGTGAAAACCATCGGCAAGCTAGTCGAATGCTACTATCAAAATTTAATTAGCAGCGGCTACTTCTCCGCGGAAGACGCTGCGAACCCAGACGTACCGAAGGAACCCGCATCGGCGCTCCTCTGGACGATGTACTACCTCGCTCAGCACTACGATCATCTGCGCGAGTCGGAGAAGGCGCTGGACTTTATCAATGCCGCGATCGAACACACACCCACGCTGATCGAGCTGTTCGTGACGAAGGGCCGGATCTACAAGCACGCCGGCGACGTACTGGAAGCGGTGAAATGGCTCGACGAGGCGCAAAGTCTCGACACGGCCGATCGGTACATCAACTCGAAGTGCGCCAAGTACATGCTACGTGCCAATCACATCCAGGAGGCGGAAGATATATGCGCCAAGTTCACGCGCGACGGTGTTTCCGCGATGGAAAATCTCAACGAAATGCAGTGCATGTGGTTCCAGACGGAGTGTGCGCTCTCGTACCAGCGGCAGGAGAAATGGGGTGACGCGCTGAAGAAATGTCACGAGATCGATCGTCACTTTGCGGAGATTATCGAGGATCAGTTCGATTTCCATACATACTGTATGCGCAAGATGACGTTACGTTCGTACGTGGGATTGCTACGGCTGGAGGATGTTTTGCGAAGACATCCATTCTACTTTAAAGCGGCGAAATGTGCGATCGAGGTAAGCTCAGCTGTTTGCGATGCGAAACATTAGTGAACATGTAGTGTCATCATAACCATTTTACGTTACAGGTTTACCTGCGTCTGTTCGATAAACCTTTAGCCGATGAATCAGCGGTGGAGGAGTTAGACATCGGTAAGTTGGCAGTGAGCGCTGATGGAGGTGACACGGTGTTGCTGATGGTGCGATTATTATTTTTATAGAAAACTTACCTGCACACGAGTTGAAAAAGCTGCGGAACAAGCAACGGAAAGCACAGAAGAAGAAGGAACAGGAGCTAGCGCAGTGGAAGGAGAGTCAGAAAAAGGAGCAACACCCCAAGAAGCCACCCTGTGGAGGCGACGGTGACCCGGAGGCACCGCAGCTGGACGAGCTAATACCGGAGAAGCTGGCCCGTCCCGAGGATCCGCTAGAGAAGGCTATCGAGTTTTTGAAGCCGCTACAGCAGCTGGCTAGCGATAACATCGAAACGCATCTGATGGCGTTCGAAATTTATTTGCGCCGTAACAAGCTACTCCTAATGCTGCAATCGCTGAAACGTGCGCGAAAACTTGACGCCAGCAATCCACTTCTTCACAGTTGTATCGTTCGGTTCTATCGAGTGCTGGAACAGCGTCTCGCCTCTACGGACGATGCCGTCGATCCGAGCGTTCGCATCGTGATTGACCGTGAGCGGGAAAATCTGTTCCACGGGCAGCCGAACGCCACATCGTTAAACGAAGCTTTTCTACGAGAAAATCGCGATAATTTAGATGCCGTGTACGAGGCGGCAAAGGTAATGTACACACTGGACGAGAAGCGACGTGACGAGGCGATCGGTTTGCTGACCGCTGTCGATCTAAAGCAGGTTGCCTTGGAGGTAAGGAAAACAGCGCGATTCTCCATACCGTGCGAACGTTAATTTTGTGATATGTTTATTTTCCGCTTGCAGAAAGCTACAAAACTGTTCCTGCTGCTCAAATCCGGCTACTTTGGCCAGTGCGACGAACAATTGAAGACTTTTAAGATTCTTTGCCAGAAACGATACCCGCTGGCGGTGGTGTTTGCCGATGTGACGGCAACTCCCGTCACCACGTTGACAACGTCGCAATCGTCCAGCGCGGAAAACACCCAAACGACGGTGACAGACAGCGGTAACAGCGGTAGTGTTAAGATGGCCACCAGCGAACAGACGACCGGCGCGACTGTTGCGGAGAAACCGTCGAAAAAGCAGAAAAACGGGCCGGAAATTAAATCAAACTAACAATTATTCATCCAGCAGCCATCCAGAAAGCTATCAAATAACGATACCGCGATGTGTGTCGTTTCGGTCGTTCCCGCCCGCAGCTGAGAGAACCCTCGGCATTGCTCTAAGCTGGATCATTTTCATCATTTTGCCATCCGTCGTGCGCGCCGCCGAGGTCTCCATAACGGGAGTCGCATAGAGTAACGAACACTGCAGTGAACGGTGTTCGTCGGTCGGTGCGAACAAGGGAGACCGTCGACTCAACACCATCCAAATCCTCAACATGCAATAGAGACGCTAGTGGGCAGTTTTAATTTCTCCGCCGCATCGCATATTGTGTCCTTTTTTCGTTTGATTGTGAAAATGAAACTAAAATAGAAAATAGAAACGCAATAGTCGAAAAAAAAACAAACAACCTTTTGCTGGTGCGGTTTTTAAACTTTACGACGATAAATTAGGATGCGTGGGTATTTTCATTTGTTCTAAACAAACAATAGTGACTTGTTTAAATTTGGTGATACGTGTTGGAAAGATAAATACATGCTACGGAAGTGGAATTCCTGAAGTTCGAGTAAAGATGTTGCATTAGAACTAATCGTGTAACAGTTTTACTGCTGAAGAAAAACTTCCCAAAAAATCATGGCAATTTTACAAAGCAATGAGTATAGGAGTTATATACAACATATTTTGTTTAAATTATTAAAACTGCCGCAAAATGCATTTAAATTTTGCATTACCACAGTTGATGTATCGGTGTGAAGAAATCATTTACCAAAACTTTTGCACTGGGCGGAACTGTCAAATGCGCCGTCATCGAATTCACAACATAAACAACATTCTTTCACACAATTAGCGAAAGTCGCGTCGCCGCCCGGTTAAAATAGATTTCGAACCGGATGAAACCTTTCGTTGTGATCCGTAAACACGAGAACCAAGATAATGCTGCATTACAGCGACTTATTAGAGAGTTCGTTATGTCCGGCGCGTGGGAAGCATTCGTATCATGTTTATTCAGAGAGGTAAGATTGGTGATAATGCCCATTTTCCTTTTCCCATGCTCAGAATAAGCTGCACTATGTTGGTTTAGTTCACCCTGGCTAACGATATAAGTAACAAAAGGTGTATGTGTGTCTTGCGTTACTTTCCACAGATAACCCTGCAGCTAATCGTACTCGGATGGGCGTTGATGTTTATATTCTTCGGGATTCCCCTGTACATGTGCGCTCTAGCCATACCGTGCGTCATAGTGCTGATATGGTTTACGGTGTACGGCAGCTACTACAATAAATCCACTGAACTTGCTCTTCGACCGAATAAACTGTGCTGGGTGGCAGAGATTTACGAACCACTGCTCGCTATGGACACGAAAGCGCTGAGTACGAGCATTGAACGATGCTACACGGACCGCCCGGGAGCAGAGGTGCAGCAGGAATTGGGAAAGATGAGGAAGAAAATAATCGGCACCATCAGCTGCCGCAATCATCTGGCCATGGATAATGCAGGATTTATTACGCGGCTCGCCGTTAGTCCAAAGTATGGACTGACACCGGTGACAGACCATCTTATATTGCGCGTTTTGCAACATGCCACTGACAGTCAGCTTTATGCGATTGAAACGGTGACCTCAGAGTGCGATCAGGATGTGCGAGAAATTTATCTCAAAATAGGCTTCAACATACGACAAGTGTACCACAAACAAATCATTGGCAATACGTTGAAGGTGATGAAATCTCAGCTGGGCATTGATCTGCACGAATGGAACCAAAATCGTGAACAAATTAACGTAGAGGTGCCCGTTGAATGATAAGCCTACATGAGGAAATGTAGTCGATTCTGGATACTGGGCACGGCACTAGTCTTTCCATCATTTTCCATTTTATTCCTATTTTAAGGTTTTTTTATTAGCTACGTGATCGTTGGCAATGCTTCACCCATGAATACAAGAGATGACAAGTAAAATGATATTTCGGTTTGGGGTTAACAGGCCTACTCGTTTAACTAATAAAGTTAAGTTCCAATTCCAATTTGACTAAAATATTAACTATAGTAATTTGTTTATTTATGCCTGTCGCGCTATTCCTAGGAATTATTTTGGGAGCTTAATTTAGGAATTGGACGATACACCCACACCGAATCAACACCTTCCTCTATCCGGTTTTCTGTTTTTATGTTTGGAAACGGAAAACGACAAGCAATGATGGTTGCACCGGGTGTCGCTTCTTTGAGAATTTTCTTTTCCAAATCATCCATCTGTGAAAGTAAATAACTTGTTTTAGTGTTTTAAACGACAAATACTGATGACAACTTATTAACAAATACCATTTGTTCAACACCGAAAATTACAATATGATCGTACGGGGCAAGGCTAAATGTCCATAGGTCCTTCCGGAAGAAGCTGGTTCGACTAAATACACCATTTCGCAGCGCTGCCAGCCGTGAGTAGTACACCAGCCAAGGGTTTAGCTCCACTCCGTCCGCCTTAATCGATGAGTGGGCCCTTGCCGCAGCTACAACGATTCGACCGTCGCCGGATCCGATATCCAACAGTCGACTACCACCACGGTCAGAGGGTTTTACAAATGCAAGTACATTACTTATTTGTTTCGGTGTGGCAGGAACGAACGGCAAACAGTGCCTTCGGAGAGCCGGAGCTACGAAGGGATAGCAAACGATCGATAAGCCTACTGCTATCCCGCCTAAAAGAACATAAATCGGAAATAAATTAGCAACATGATTCTAACATCGCACTGTTTCGGTGTACCTTACCGGTGATTCCAATTAGAATTTTACCGGAGAGTGATGTAGTTTTCCGGCCGGTTTCCAGAGCCGGCGCGGCACCAGAGATTTGCTTTTCCAGCTCTATTGTTGACATGGTTACATCGCCACTGTCAAGGAAAATCACGAAAATCCCTATTTTTTGCTCGCTACTGAGAACTGTCAAAACAAAGACGATTCCAAGATCTCGCGTCAAATGTCACCAGTCCAGTTTTGGTCTTCTTTCGGAAATATTTTTTACACAATTTAGCGTAAAGTAACTGCTTGCTGTTAAGTGTACTTTCATTTCCCATCACAGTTTTGGGTCCAAAGAGTCACTGTCGTTGTATTATAGAATATTGTTCCTAGCTTTTAAGAATCGCATTACGCGAGGTGAGGTCCGGTTTGCCAAGCGAATAATCGAATGACCATCTGTGAAGACGAACGATTTGGTTGCTGGTGGAAAATTGCACTTAACTCTTCTGCAAAGCGTTTTCAACGTGCAGCACGATACGTGTAAGCAGCGTCCAACTGCAGTGGCCGCGGATTTAGCTGATTACGATATGGCTGAAACGGTTACGGAGGCACCCACGGAAGCAGCCGGTTCGGAGATCAATCTGCAGGAAAGCAGCACCATTATCGCCAGTTCCGCGTCCTCCAATTCCATCACCAACGAACTGTTGGTGACTGATGGAGTGAAAGCTTCCAGCACCGTTCAATCGCCTGCCGAAGGATTCATCTGTGGTGTGGTGGAAGGATTTTACGGACGACCGTGGACAACGGAACAACGGAAGGATCTGTTTCGTAAGTTGAAGCAATGGGGTATGGACTCGTACATCTATGCCCCGAAGGACGACTACAAGCACCGTGCGTACTGGCGTGAGCTGTACACCGTAGAAGAGGCGGACCATCTGACCGGTCTGATTACGGCCGCACACGAGCAGGGCATCAACTTTTACTATGCCCTGTCGCCGGGTCTCGACATTACTTACAGCAATGCGAAGGAAGTGAGCATCTTGAAGCGTAAGCTGGATCAAGTGTCCCAGTTTGGGTGCAAAGCGTTTGCCCTGCTGTTCGACGACATCGAACCGGAAATGTCGAAGCCGGATAAGGAAGTCTATCAGAGCTTTGCCCACGCGCAGGTATCGGTTACGAACGAAATATTCAACCATCTAAACTGCCCCCGCTTTCTGTTCTGTCCCACGGAGTATTGCAGCTCCCGTGCCGCACCGACGGTCAAGCAATCCGAGTATCTGAACACACTCGGCTCGAAGCTGGTGAAAGCGATCGACATACTGTGGACGGGTCCGAAAGTAATCTCGAAGGTGCTATCAATCGAATGTATCGAGGAGATCACGGAGGTGCTCAAGCGGCCACCGGTGATATGGGACAATCTACACGCCAACGATTACGATCAAAAACGCGTCTTTCTCGGTCCGTACAGTGGACGCTCGCCGGAACTGATACCACTGCTGCGCGGCGTCGTCACCAACCCAAACTGTGAGTTTCACGCCAACACGATCGCGATACAGACGCTCGCATTTTGGAGCAAGTGTAGCGCGGACACAAAAATTGCCAGTTCACTTTCGTCCGATATTAAGCTTGAGACTGAGAACGAACAGGGTATATGTGAGGGTGATGCCCCAGCCTTCCTGTCGGACAACGTGTATCATCCACGGTTGGCGCTCAAAAATGCCATCGCTAACTGGTTGCCGGAGTTTTTCCACGAAAAGGAAGCGTGGGGACCAATCACCAAACCCCAGCCGGCTGTGACAAGTAAGCACACACTCACACACTTTTCTGCTACATTATTTCTTAAATTGTCCCTATTTTTCTTCAGTGGTGATGCCCATCATTCCTATCATACCGTCGGTGAACACGTGCATGACACTGACGTCAACCAGCACAACCACAACAACGACTGCCACGGTTCTTCCGATGCCGGAGGTTAATACCACCCAGCTGCAGCTGTTTGCTGACGTGTGTAGCACCGTAACTAACGTGGCCGAATCTCTACCCAACCCCATCATGAACTCGCTAGTGTCCGCCACGAAGGTAATCACCAATGAATCTCTTCCAAACCCAGTCGCTGCCGCGGTGAATCACATCGCTATTCCACCGACGATCCCACTCTCCAGTATTCCGGTGCCACTGCTCAACATTAAGCCGTCGGAAACGGATGATGTTGCGGAGTGCGCTGAGCCGGTCGGTGGGTTAGATATGGACAAAGTTAGCTCGAATGAAGCATCCACCGAGGAAGCTGCTGTTGGTGCGATTCCCGCACTGGACGGTGATGCGGTGATACGCGATGAGTCAGCTGACCAGCGAACGGTAGACGAATCACAGCAACAGACGATCGCCGAAGCCGAAGGCCCGGATCAAGGGGACGGGAAGATGCTCGAACTGGATGAGAATGAGGTGAAAATGGTGGATGCAAGCGAAGAAGCGGACGATAAGATGACGGTGAGCGATGAGCAGGTGCCCGTCAACCAGCAGCCGCCATCCGGGGAGAAGATGGTCGACGAAGACGACAAAACGGATGTTGTGTTCAGCTCGGTTAGCCCGGTGGCCGGGTCGGTTGTACCAGAGCCAATGGAGTGTGGCAGTAATCTGACTTCTCCAAAACATCAACTGAAAACCCAGTTCGATGATATTGTGATGTCCGAAACGACCTCGGTATGTAATGTTTAGAAAAGAACAGACATGACAGATGAAAGAATAGTAGGCTGACAAGTGAAATTTTCTGTTGCAGACTTGTTCCGGAACTATGCAGGTTGAAAGCTCCGATACGTCGTTAGAAATGGCTGAGGATAAGTATGTAAATTTTGCTCACAAATAAAAGGTTGCATTTACAGTTATCGCTAAAAATGAATTCAACACAGAAACCAATGGTACACGTGTGGTACTAACACTTATCTTTTTATTCGTTCACTGTCTGTA
>JXXB01013058.1:0-10295 GCA_000956275.1 Anopheles koliensis
TCAAACACGAGCCGGTTCTTGGTCGTCGGCACGATGCGATTGAAGCTGCTACATTGTGGTGATATAAAACGCAAGCAAGATTGAAATAAAATTCAGCCGGAGACTTCATAAGCAGACGAGTTCGGTTCCGTCGGCGTTTGAAGTGCGATGAAACTGCAGCGGTTTTGGCTTTATTCTTCCGTGTTTGCCCGCAGAACGTTCGTGCAGTAAAGATCGGCGGCTCTTCTTGGGCACAAAAAGCTTCCGATCGATAAACGTCTTTAGGAGAAAAATGTCTCATTGATCCCTTTCTAAAACAGAACGCTCCCGGGACGCGTCGAGTGGTTGTATTAGATTTCCCGGGCCGGCCGAGAGAGGGAAGTGGAAAAGCTGGCGAGAAAGAGAGGGAGAGCGAGAGAGTGGAGAAAAAATACACAAAAATCCTCCTCCTTCACCAAAGCATGGAATCTTATCCATCGGGACGTGACAGCAAGAGCACTTCGATTCTTCACGAGTTTCAGCAAAGTATACCCCGTCCTCCCTCCCTTTCCTTCCCTTCCACCAACGCCACCCGTCGGACATGAAAAGCGGGACAAAATATATTGCAGTCATTAGAGCGTGCTCTTCCGTCGCCGCTCTCGTTGTCCCCGTTTGAGCCTCCGGGGAAGGAAAATTTTCCTTTCGATCGAATTTTCTATTATCTCACCTCCCCCTCACAGGGGGCCACCGACCAAGCACCAACCAAGCACCGCTATGTACACATTTTCGACATGCACCGCTGTTTGGAGGATGATGCTGGGTCGGTGGGTCGTTGCGGGGCGCATTAAAGCACACAACAGAAATTAAAGCACGGGCGCAGCTTTAATGGAGAGCGGGAAATGTCAGCGACTGCTCGCTCCAAGGCATGTTCCGATGCATTCTAGCCGATGTTGCCTGGAATGGGAGACGGCGATGCGATTTTCCCCCTTGCTGGATTTGGGCTCCACAAAGGATTGTACAGCGTGCATACGATGGCTTCGTTCGTTATTAAGGCCTAATCCCATTAACTCCACGTCCCACACCAATACTCCGGCCTCGTTCAGAGCTTTTCAAACATTTGCCGACATTTTCGCTGGAGCTCAAGAGTAGGAATATGGTTTTTTTTGTTCTAAATTGAAGGATTAATAGGAAAACAAAAATTTCTCACCCAAAGGGCTCGGTTTTGGATTTTTTGAGCCGTTTGTTGTGTTCCGCCCAAACTGCTGTGCGTAGAAAACCTTCCTACCGTAGACAGACAGACTAGATCGGAAAAAAGCGACCCGCCCAAGAACAGCTGTACGATGTGGGTTGCTGCCGATTCATCTTCGTTGTGGGTTGCCCCGTCTGCCGACCGCCGTCAGATCTCTGTCGAGGCTCTTCCTACTCACTCAGATGGTGTGCATCGTTTCAAAAAGAAAAAAAGCGAAAAATATGCAGGATGGCGTGGGTAAATCCGCTCGAGCATCATCGCTGCGCGGCACCGTATGGAGAGTGTGTGTGTGTGTGAGTTTGTGCGCATTCGTACTGCGCAATGAATAATAGAAACAATTTGCATCGTTAATTCACCACCGGCGTCCATCACCACCACCTCTTTCTCTCGCGCCACCCGGTGCAAGATTGTGTTCGCGAGTGCGCGCGAATTGGCATAGGATCGGGTCGTGGGATCGGTTTCATTCGCGAACGCGAGCGTCGGCGATGGGGGATCATCAACGGGGGATCATGCAAGGTCCTGCCGTTATGCGTCACACATGACATCGGCTGCCCCGGACGGACTGCTACACTTTCGCTTTGAGCGCTCGCGCTCAAAGGCTGAATTTGATTTATGCAGCATGCGGCGGCAGTTGACAATCACCAGTTGACCTCAGCGTTGCCTCCTGGAGAGCGCGAGTTCGCGCGATCTCTCCCGCCAGGGTCGTTGCAACACTCGGCAGCAACTGCCAGCCGTTTTTTATCCATTGGAACGATGCTAAAGCGCTGTTTTATTGTTTCTGATCGTTACCGGTGCGATGCATTAGGTCACCTTTTTCCACTTTTTGCCGTCTGATTCATAGCTCCAGCCAGCACAGTGAGGAGGGGTTTTGAAGTGCGATAAGTTGCAGCGATATGAGGCCGCTCAGCTACTCATTAGAATGCGTTTCTTGCGTTGAGGTGCTGGTGCTGGTTGTTCATTCATATTGTTCCGTTCGTCCCGTTCGATACTTGTGGAGGAGTGTGTCCGGGGGTTTTTTTTACCTGCCCAATGGATGGAATTTCTAACGAAAGATTTATCATCCAAACTTGTGCTGTAAAGTGGTGTGTAGTGAAGAATAGATGACAAGTTTCTGATCGTGGGCGTACATTGAATTACACCGAGCTCCATTTGTAGATTCTGTCACATCAAACCCCAAACAATCATAAATCATTCTTCATCAACACGCTGTTGTTGTTGTTGCTAGTGCTGCTGCTGCTGCCACTGCCACTTGTCTTCGAAGGAGATCGGAATCTACACGAGTGTTTCAACGACTGATTTATTAATTTCTATTCTACCCTTTTTATCCATTTTTGGGCTGATCACCACCACGCTGCTCATGATCACAGATTTCTCCAGGTGACCCGCAATCGTGCCGGTAGAGAGCGTTCAGGACCTCAGCACACAGCCCACGTGAACCTAAGGTCAGGTGCTGTTACGCCTGCAGTGATTTCGAGTGTGATTTCGAGTGAGCTAATTGTGATTCGCACCTGCCTGCTCCGGTGAACCTTTCCGGTGGCCAGTGTCCCGTCGGATCGTGTGCGAGTGTGCTTGTGTGTGTGTGTGCTTTTGATTCTGTCCTGTGTTTGTGGAGAGAAGATAAAAGGAATCCACAAAAAAGTGTGCGCTTGACGAATGGTGCTGCAAGCAAAATTCGTATAATAGTGGTGTCTGTGAAAATCACGCCAAGGTTCCTGTGTGAAAATTCGATCCCAACCATGAGTCGCTAAAATAAATCGAAAGAAATCGAGAAAGAAGCTGAAAGAGAGAAAAACGCCACCCGGGACAGTGATTTGTCCGTTAAAAGTCATCGTGGAAAGTGCAGGAAAAAAATTAAATTTAAAAAATTTCCTCACCGAAGAGGAACACCAGCACCGAATCGAATCGCGTTCGTGTGGCGGAGAGAAGAGAGAGTGTGTGTCTGTGTGATTTGCAGCAGTTCGCTTCCGGGGGTGGCCAATCGGGCGGTGTTTCCCGCACGTCACCTTCGCGACTTTCGGTGTGTCGTAAATTCGCACATCGAAGCACATCGAAGGAATCGTTTCGGAACGGAAACGGCCAGATTTTCTTCCACGCACATACACACGTACACATAGATCTTTTTCTCTCTCTCTCTCTCCCGTCCGGTACCGAGACAACACGGTTTCGCTCAGCATGAACGGATACACTCGTGGCCTGGCGTCCTTTGAGCATCTTTCTTTCGCTGCCGGTAAGAAAACGTTCGATCGTATACGTTCCTTTCCTCTTCTTGTTTGCGTTGCGTTGGTTGCAGACGGACGGTATTTGCTCTCATCGGCTCTCACAGAAGTTTGCGATATTTTATTGGATTTTCAGCAAAGGTCTCCGTCTACGTGATCTTCTTAACTGAACTTTCCAATCAGCTTCCAATCCACCAACCGAAGCCGGAAAAGCTAGTTTTTGTGTGCCGGAGAAGCTCGGATCGAACGAATCGACAGCTGACCGGATATCAGTGTGCTCCATGCAAACAACAAACAAATACACACACACACAATATGTGGAGGCGGAAAACAGACATCGACAATAGCAGTCGAATCGAGACCGGTGGAAAATTTAGTAGCTTTTGCCAATAAGAAACGGATTCCCGCTTGACTGGCGGTGGCACGAATTGTTCGCAAACAGTACGCAGAAAGGAAGATGTTTTTCTGCACAAATATCTAACCCCCCACCCCTGTTTTCCTTCACCTCTTTCTCCCCTAACCCCTTCTTCCAGTGCCTGACTTTTCGTGGGACTTTTTCGAGCTCGCCGTAGATCTTCGCGTGTACCGAAAATGGGGAAATTCGAGTCCCTTTTTTTACGACTCAACCCGCTCGGACGTTCAGGGAGCAGAGGACTTTTATGTTCACCTTGCGTGGCCGAGTTGCCCGCCTCTTGCATCAAGCGGGACAAGCGCACCGGACCGTTCACAGTTGGAAGCATCATTTGCAATCAATTGACGGGACGACATAATCCTTTTCCTGCAAATAGACGCTCCCGGGTCCGGCTAACTCTCACTCCAGCCCATTTGCTATTTTTGCATGACTCACTGGAAAGGGTACCGGGTGGGAACCCAGTACAATGCCATCATCCATTTGCCTATCATCTGCTTCGCTCCTCAGGCAACCCAACAACCCCCTGCCCGTGTGTTGTGCAATAAAGAAAAAGGAAGCCCGGATGCCCGGTTGTTTCGCCTTTGTTGCGCCAGATGACCCTGAGTCGAGGAAGCGCCTTTGAACGACGTGACAATTGAGCAACCTTTTGCCGAAGAAGCAACCGTTCCAGGAAAAAAGGGTGTCACGGGGGCTGCTGGGAGGACGAGATGCTCCCCTTGTAAGATGGTGCCACCGGAGAGAGTTTCGGTTTAGATCCGGCATTAGGCGTGAATTTCCGAGTTTGGAAAATCCTCGCCCGGAACTGCCAGCCGGAAAGAGCTGCTTAGCCTTTAGTTGCCCAGGTAGCATCTATCCAAGGGGACGACGGTGTGTCTGGCGTGAGCTCGAGCCCACCTGACCCAATCTGATCGTCCCTTGTGCGAAAAGCGAAAACAAAACCGCAAAATATATAACAACACCGATTACCTGGCGAAGCACCCGGTACACATAATCCCACACGCGTCGGGGTTCGGTTTGCGTTGATGTGTGCGATTGAATTTTGTGACCCGTGCACAACCTCCACCGCCCGGACCCTCTCATCTGTATGGACCTTTGATGCTTTCTGTTTGACTCAGTATCTCAAAGATCTCGTTTGCTAAATAGGATCTTAGGCAAACCTATAATTGATCAATTTCGCTTGCTCCGTGATTACCGTGATTCAAGAGTGTGCCACAAATTATAATCCCCAATACAGACACACACACACACACACAATACGGCTCGACAAACTAAAGCAATGGATGTCATTTTTACCACCCAGATCCCAAACCAGTGTGGGAGCGAAAATTAAAGACCAAAAGGCACCTCGAGAGAACCATCCGGGGTTAGGTTCGATCGGTTGGGAAATCAAACAGTCCTCAGATGTCGATGCCATTAACCGTTTGCTTCTTCCACCAGTCCATCTGGCCGACGATGGATAATAGCATCCCAGGCCGAACGACACAGTCATTTCGGCCGAGTCAATTAGGACTTGTGCCTGTGATGTCCGTTAATTTGAACACGTTCCGTTTCATTATCTCTTCGTTAGACAGTTTGCAGAAATGTGGACAGATGTTCGGTTCGGGTGCGGAAGTTTTTCGGGCCGTTCGTTCTGCGTAAAAGTTTTCCCGTTTTATCTTTATCGTCGCCTATTAGAGTGCATATTCTCTCGAGCAGTGGCGGTTGTGCATTAAAATTAAAATCTCTTCCTCGAAGCTTTCAAATCATTGCTATTCGATCGAGTCTAGGCACTGACGGTACAAGCGCAAGTTTTGGGGCTTTTTTTGTTTCCCTCTTCTCATGTTACAATCGGCCCCTTCGAATCACGGCTGTGCCTATAAAATGTAAATTCTACGCCGTTGTTCGTATTAGGTTTCCGATCGTGCAGCGCGATCGTAAAGGCGTTGTAAACTTGACGAACGCACCTGGAAACAAGTTCTCGCGGGCGCTCGAAACGTTGCTACAAGAGGAAAGGTTAAACCGTCAAAAACTAAGCAAATTCTAGAGCGCAAAGCTTTTCGCAAATTTGAACACTTTTCCCCCGTTTTCCTTAGCCACCCCCCCCTTTAGTTGGTGGAAATAGAAAGCAGTGGATTTTTTTTGTTTAGCGAAACTAGAATCATTTCAAAGTCATCCCATTTGATTGGCGTAGAATTCGTATGAATAATGCAACTCCCGGACGACCCAGACCACGACAGAGACGCGCGGGAGTTGAGCAGAACACATGTTTGAGAACCCTGGGAGAAGGAAAAAAAATATATACCGTGGAGCCTCCCTGATAATGGGTTGAAGAATTTATGTTTATTTCTCCTCGGACGCATTGAATATTCTACGACCGTAATTGATGTGCCTGGCGTAGCTGCTGCTGCTGCTACTAGCTAGCCTCAATCACTTCTCGCTCGATCTCCACCCGGTTCGATCGCTCACGCAATGCAATCTAATAGCGATTTAAGCATCACTCTTCTCCGCCATAAAACCATAATCAGTACTACAAAATCAACTTATCGGCCCAATGGTATGGGCGAGTGGTGGTGGCCCGCGTCCGTGGCGTGGCTCTTAGGCAGATGGAGGCTTAGAGACAAACCTCGAAACTAGAAAATGAGAAGCAGCAAAAGCGTCAGCAGCAGCAAGAACAGAGAAGAACTATGTCGAGTCATTCGTTCCTTCGGAATTCACACCGAACATCACCTCCTCCGGCCGTTGCCACCCCAGCCAAACGCGGGAACTTCGACGGATCTACCACGATGGGTTCCACACGACACGCGGGAGAGGCGATGGACGCGAGCGAACGAAAATATGTATAAAAAACCTAACAAAATAAAATTGCTAGGCAACCGTGGCTCGAGTTTCGAGAGGTTAACTTTTTATTGCCTCCCGCATGGATACTCCGACCGTCCGCACACGAGAGGGACACGATAGTGACGAGGGAGGAGGGAAAGAGGGGTGGACGTGCGAGGAGGTTAGCCTTTCCCCGGTCCGTCCGTGTTTCGTGTGCCGAGGCGTGCGAAGGAGAACCCCTTTTTCGGAACCTGTTTTTATGCTGCTGTTGCTGGTTTTTGTTGTTTCCCCGGGATTGCTTATGTGCTCCCATCCCATCTCGCCGTAATGTTGATTTCTCGCTCTCTTCTTGTTCAAATGGGCTCCTTTTGCTCTCACCGCACCGCTCCCTCGCCCCCTCCGCCAGCGTTCTTTTTCTTCGCAATCTTCCCCCGAAAACCCTTTTTTTCGTTCGACGCAAAAGCAGCCAGCATAGGCCCCATCTTCTGCCGTTTTTCATCGAAATGCCAGAGAATCGGTCTTTGGTAGCTTACGTTTGCTGGTAGCGAACACACAACAACAACGCACTGGGAGCTATGCATGCGGTGGCGACCACACCGGCTTACGGTTTCCTCTTTCAACCGCGCGCGATATATCCCCAGCCGAGAGAGATGATTTCCGAGACGTAGCTTGCTTTGATCGCGTCTAGCGAAACTACCGTCTTTTTTGTTTGGTTCGTGGGGAAGGTTGGTGAGATTTAGAGAGTTCGTTTCATTTTTACCTCATTTTTCATGTTTTTTATGAGAAACTTCTAAATGGAAATTGATTTCCTGGAGTAATTGTTAAAAAATGGGACGCAATTAGTCATGAAAATAAAAGAAAAATCAAACAATTCCTCATAATCATAGAATAGTTGTTCAAAAATCGGAAAAGCGTAAAAAAACCTTCCGTTTTCGAGCAAGTAATAGCGTTGCTTCTGTGCGCCTAATGCCCGTTGTGTGGGCCCTTTTTGTGGCGACAGCATCAAAAAGCGTCTTTGTAAGTTCGGGATTTACGGTGGTCAGGAAATTTTCCGGATATTTTCAAACCGACGCAGCACGTGGAGCACGTTTGGTAGTGAGGACGTGAAGTTTTAAAGTGTTTGTCCGACCGGTGCCGCCGACCGGGTTCACGTTGCATCACCACCCAGCAAGCATCTAATGCTGCTCTTGACGAATTTATTTCCCGAACGTTAATCGGCTTAGGCCAAAGGAGTTACCAAAGTCGGTTAGTCCCGTGTCGACACTCGGCTGCGCTGCTGGCCTGTGGCTCGCCTGCGCCCTTGGAAAAGGATCCCGACGTTAATAATAATGTTTTCCTCCCGGCGTGGAGGAGAGTGGCCCCGGCACAGCAGCACGACATGTCACGACGCTGTCAGTAGCAGACCGTAGGAACCCGTCAGAAAACCTCAACTAATACCCGTATTACTTATCCAAGAAGTGGAAAAAATCCACACGGTAAAGTGAGCCGTGGCGCTCGCTCGGTCTTCTATCCCCTTGCATTATGGTCACTCATCTCTGCGCTGAAGCGTTGGAGACAGCTCGTGACAGCTATGGTCCTCGTTCAAATTTCATCCCACCACTCAAGAGCGGGCACGGGGGGTGGGAACGTTGTTTGAAAGTTTTCTATCTTTTGTTTTAGTGTTGCGTTGGTAAAACATTCGGAGCTGGAGTCGTTCGCTCGCTCGAACCGATCGGTCATCATCAGCAATTCTGAGTAGCTGCAGGCTGCTACTGCTACCAACTCGCACAGGGCTGGACCTCAACCACCGGACAAGGTCGGATTTGTCGCTAGCGTTACCGTTTTGGAGGATGGTTGCATAAAATCAAGTTTGTTGTTTTGACGAATTAATTAAGGCGACCTGTTTGGCTGCTGCGGTGGCTCCTGCCGTTGCTAAACCTGAAACCGGAGCTCGCTCGCTGGCTTATCGAACCGGTTGCAGAACTACCTGCGATATGGGATACGGATTTTTTTTCTCATGAAGCCACAGCCGACTTAGACGACGCCAGCGGACTTTCTTCTCTGTAAGATTCCAAACACTGCTCGGACGTTTTTTGTTGTTGTTATATTTTGAACCGCGAAACCCATTCCGCTGGCAATGGCCTTATCCCGGCTGCGTCGTAACGATTTAAAGTGTCGTAAAACCTCGAACGCAGCAACGAGATAGGAACAGCGAGAGAATCATTAGGTTTCGGGCGGGGACTGTTCAGACTCGCGCAGAGTTTGACTAGGTGCTGATTAAGGACCATAAAAGTGAAAATTTAGGACCACGAACGAATGCGACCGGCAGGGGGTTAGACGAAGGGTTCCCGGGCTCATAAATGTGTTTTGAAGCATGCTGTACGCGCTGTGCGGAACGCAGTACAATCGTGACCTGGGTCCAATAGACCCCGTCGAGGGTTGCGATAAACTTCATTGCTGGCGTTGGAATTTTACTGCTGGAAAAGGTAGAGATGTAGAGCAAATATAAACAACACACAGCCTATGCGGTACTAGCGATGCGAGAACGCGGGAGACAAATACATAAGGATGTTTTATTGCCTTCTTCCTTTGCCGTAGCGAACAGTTTTCGGGTTTTAATTTTCATCTCAAAAAACGATTGCATGACCGTGAGCCTCCTCCTAGGAAGGATATATGGCTTTTTGCTTCAAAACCTGTCGAAAATGTATCAATTAACGAATCCCTGGAGCGGGAACTTCCAAAAGATTGATGGGTCAGGTGCAGGTTATGCATTTTTTGTCCGCTTCACGGTGATTATTATCAAGCCAACGAAAAATGTTCATTTCCAAAATGAATATTCGAACATTAATGGCGAGTATCAGCGCAAACTTCGCTCCAATCGTATTAAATGTGCGCGCGCTCGCTCAGGGTTGGGGATATGTCGGTTGTATACAAGATTTATGATCGGTCTCCTCATCGGTATTTCGAAGACGGTTTAACGATTTGCGGAGCGTTATCTCTCCGGCGCTCTTCTAGGCAGTGTGTTGGGCAGCCTGTTTTGAGTTTGGTTCATTGTTTCTTTATTCTTCGTTCCTGGAGCGTTAGTGTGATGTTCATACATCAATCACGGCCAGTGATGTATTGAGAACGCATCGCCGGAATCGCATCTTATATCGCGACCCATGCGTGTCGTGGAACACGAGCGGAACATACAGCTCGTTGGAATAATGAGGAAAGTTTTATTGGATTTAGGGAAAGCTATAAGAATTATTATCATTATTTTAAGTTTTATGTAAAAGTCTGCTCAAATTTGGTTTGGAAAACTTCATTATCTCCTTCTTCCATTATTTACACAAATAGTTTTTTTTTTGTGAAACACTAATAGTGGCGTCTACCCTTGAGTAGACCCGACCACCAACATTAACGACAGACCCTGCTGGTACACCAATGCCGCTGGAACGCATCGCTTGCAAAGAATCGATCTATTTAAGAAGATAAAGATAAAATAAATATGATTAATTGCACGCTATAAATCATTCAGCTACACTAGCGGGCGCAAAGAGCGTGCGGTGCTGTGTGCCCTCTTTGGTTGGCGCGTGGAAATACACGGCACTGTCGCCGCCGCCCTGTAGGTGGAAACGAGACGAAAGAGTGGAAGAGCCAAATGGGTCTCGTTGCCACTTTGGCGCTCGATGTTGGTGGAGTG
>JXXB01013076.1:0-14370 GCA_000956275.1 Anopheles koliensis
AGAGAGAGAGAGAGAGAGAGAGAAAAAGAGTTGAGATAATCTTAGTTAACAATTAAGTTCATCCATCATCAGTAACTTCCAAATTCATTGCGCTGAACGTTTGTTTTATTTTTATTTTAAAATTGTTATTGAGTTTTGAATGTATCCTTTTAGTTAATGCACTGCACCTTCTCACTATCGCATTCCGTACCGTGCAAACCATAAATCATTGGAAACGTGTTTTGAACGATGTTAAGCGCGACTAAAACGTATCGTTAGCATGTATGTTTTTTGTTGTTGTTGTTTTGTTTCCTAACTTGATGGAGCTCTTGTTCAGATACGCGCCCATTGCGTATGGGAGCATTCTCAGAATTAATGCACTAAAACTGAGTATACATTGCATTTATGTGCTCATGTTATACAAAGTAGAAACACATAAACACACTCACACACTCACACACATCTACATTTTCAGGAAAGATTGTCTTATGTACCTCGTAATGAGTCAAATTAGTCCTTCACTCAACTCAGTCAATCTTGCTTTCCAATCGGAGCGATCCAATTATTTTCTATCAAGATCCTTAGATATGGTTGCTATTATTATGCTAACGTCATTATTACCGCGCGCTATATCTCCTTGTGGAAACGGAAGGAAGGCACCCGACAGGATTCACATAAACATCCCCTCTCTCCCCCCTTTCACTCTCACACACGCGCGCATTCACACTCTGTCTGTCACCATGTTTTTTTTCTACCATGTGTTTTTTTTTATTCTACATTCATCAGAGAGATGGTGCCGCAAGTAGTAGCCAAGCGCGGGAAGGAATGGCCGTCACAGAACAGCCAACGCGAAATGTATGTATTCGGTTTATCGTTTGTATACGTTTAATTGTACTCATCCTCACTCACAACTGCACGGTTTCCTCGATTACAGTCCTTTTGGTTGTAACAAGAGTTGCAAATTTTATTGCATACATTACTTTCCTTTCATCTTATCTTCTCGATTATCCAAATTCTTTACCCCACCATCATTCGATCGTTCGCTTAACTTTCATCACTACGCCATAACTTACGTTTCGATTTTCTTTTCTCTCTTTTCCTTCCCGTTTTTAGTTGGAAACTATATCGTAGAAATTATATTTATTTTCATGCAGGAATATGGGATTGTATAACTTGAACAGCTCTTGTGGGTCTAGTAGCAAAGCGCCATTAAAACATACTAATGGAACAAATAGAGATAGGGCTTCTCTTTAACATCAGATGGACAATATCGGCGCAGGCAAAAGTTTGCAGCAGAAATAATATACGTGTCCTACCGAAGACACGCATCGGTTGTGCAATCTTGTCATCCAAATGTTGTTGAAATCCGTATACGTGTAGAGCAGCTCCATTGCTGATCGTGATCGAGGCCTAGTTAGACAAATACGTAAAACATAAAAATAAAAAGTTCAATCATTTAATTATCATCAAATGTATGTCGCATTATGTATCTATCGATGGATGTTTCGAGAACGGAAAGGACTAGGCGCAACGTGAAATTTTCACTACTACTATCCACACCCACTATCGTTTGGTCTGTATTAGAATCGTCTTTAGCTTAGAATAGTTCTTTGTGTTGATATGCTGGTAATGTTGTCGTGTCGCTAATGTTTCGATTGGGATTTGATTTTGTTTGTTGATTGTAGTTACTAACCAAGTGTGTGTAATGACGGTTTAAAATGAACGCGAAATTGTATGAAACTGTCCCTAAATCCAACTGTATTTGACCGGGAAATGGGTACCATAATAATTAACACGTGAGTCTGTTGTCTCTTTCGGTGAAGGTTTTGGGGAAAAATGTTAAGTGGTTGCTGTACGATTCACTAATGCTAACAAATGTACATTTGTGCACCCACTCGCGCTAATGGAATGATTTCACGAGAGTTATGTGCTAGTTTGTCGCTGCAGCTTATGTGCACCGTGTGAGCCGATGACGGGATAATCTTCTCCATCGTCCGTAATTTGCTTCGAATGTGTGCTGGCGATGCGTGTAGAACCTATGCTTTCTAGTCGTTAGATGAGAAACCCTAGAAATATACATCATTTACCAGAGCCAGAGCCTACTAACATGCATTTTCTTCCACTCTCTTTCATGGGTATATTTTTCTTCATTTTAGGAGGATCTGGCCGATTTGGAAGATAATGGTGGCGGTAGTGGTCTGGTGACGTCGCAACCGCAGGCTGGACAAGCGCAGGGAGCCGGCATGCCCGTCTACGCGATGCCACCGCCCTCGTCCAACCCGACAAATCCGTTCACCGGCACGGCCACTGAGAGCACGGGGCTGAATACGGGCAATCAACCTATCTACACGCCAGGTAAGGAAGTTTGCTCTGGTTCGATGGGAGAACGATACCCTTCCGCCGCCCCCAAACATGTACTTCACAAACGATCACAAACGATCATGAATGTAGTGTTCTGTTGATGTGCCCAATGTATCGCTCACAATATTGTCTCATCACGATTGCACCTTGTACATACGTGGGGTTTCGTGGGGCTCCGATGCATTCATCGTGAAAGAAACAAAACAGAAGAAACAAAAAAGATAATATTGCCATTAATGCGGTGTTCTTCCTGTTTCTCTCATTTGTTTACTCTACTGCCTACCCTTGCCTTGGCTTTGCGTGTGGACGATCATCATCCTAATAGGGCACTAAAAAGCCTACTTCGATTCGGAATTAGATGCCAGTTTATGCTAACGAACAAAAACGCTAAACAAAAAAAAACAAAACAATAAAAATATGGTAAAACTATTCATCATTGCTCTATGTAGGCACATATAATATGCATTGTGTAGGTAACAATTCGTTAGAGCGTTCTATGCATGTGTATGTGTGATGCGTGTGATTTGCATGTATATTCTTCATTGTGTCGTGGCGTATTGTGTTTGGTTTCGTGAATCTATTTTCACACACGAGCAGCATTTGACTGTTCATACCATTGTTTGTTAAGGTTTCGTTTTGGAAGTATTTTAATTGTTTTGCAACTTTCTGTGTTGTTTGATCACTCATGATATCACTCATACAATATCTGTCGCCATGTTTACTTATTTTTGCCCAGCATTCTAAGGAGATTTTGTTTTATTTTGCAATATCCATTTCTGCCTAGGAGATTTGCTCCAGTTTTGAAGTTATGCCATGTTCTATCGAAAAACGTATCGTAGCACCATTCGTTGCGTTATCTTTAGTTTGTGGTGAAAAAGTAAGATATATTCTGTTCTGCACGAAATCCCCATGCGAATTAAATCGAAGATTCCTTCCAATAAGTGTGATGTAAGTAGACACCGAAAATTAATGTGCGCGAGTTATGTTTTGTTTTGTTGCTTAAAACAATGTAAAGTCGAATTGGTTGTTCTAGACCTAGTATGTAATGTTCCTAAAAGTCGATAATTTAGATTGGCATTGCTAGTTGTATGCGTTTTTTCTTATCGTACGTACCGTATTATAATACATTGTTTCCTTTTCCCCGTTTTAGGTATGAAGTGAGCGTTTTAGACGTCGCCGTCGTCGCCATCAATAAAACATTTCGGTTCGCAAGGTTGAGTCACACTCATACGAGACGTGACGCTCAGGTCTGGGGGCGTTGTGACGCTGAAGCAAGCTCGGTCACATGTACACCCCTTCCCCTTCCTTCCTTGACGTGCAGCGAATTGCACCGAACCAAAAACAAACCTAATATACAATACAAACAAATGTAACAATAATAACACACAACAACTCCTCTACTAATCGTCGCTCGAGTCGATCCCGCAAAACAAAACAAAAAACGAAAAATAATGCACCTCCCTTGCAAACGGTGGAACGGCAGCCATCCGTGTAAAGAAAGCAGTGGAGCAAAATAGAACAAAAACAAGTATCTTTCTAGTAGGGTATATTTGTACGTTAAGTAATTGCGAAAACAAAAAATCGCATAGTGACGGGATGAAACATTATAAGAAAGTGTTGTAGTAGAAGAACCTCTTTGTGTGCGTGTGACTGTGTGCGTATACGTGTTATTTAGCCAACCAGAGGCACTCCTACTTCCTCCGAGTAAACCAGACCCCTCTGCATTCGGTGCCGACGAATAGCTGCGACGCCGCGTAACGTACAAAATCAAAAATAATCAAACTAATATTCCGTGCTGTTACCAATCGTAAAGTAACCCTATACTGAATTTCAAGACACACTCTTGACAATGATTGAGGAAGATATAGCTCACAGCTCACACTCACATTCAAAAACAAACGCATACTAGCATTATTCAATCTTTTGAGATCGTCATTAAATTAGCGAATGTTTGCGGTTGATAATGGTTGCAATAGCTTTTCTTGTATTAGAGAAGCTGGATGAACACAAAGAAAAAGGAGAAAATGGTGAATAGGCGAGCGAAAATGTCGTGCGAATTATACGACAGGAGAATGCTTCTGCGTCAGAAGAAATTGAAACAAAAAATTATCGAAGACGCTATACTGTTTTGCCGTGCGTGTGTTTTCCTCTTCATTTATTAAGTGTTACTAATTCGATTTTTGCAAATACTACTTCAATTTCGAAAGTGAGATTCGACCGGTTACCGGATACACCATGCATATTACGATAATAAGAAGCATCCGTTGCGGACAGGAGCGTTTGCGAGAAACACAGAAAAAAGATAACCGAATTATGCACTTTATTTTTGTGTAGTAGCAGCATCCCGTGTCTGGTTACTTGCAAATTACAGCGCAAGAGCAGATGTAATAAGAACGGATGGAGGGCGAAGGAAAAAAACAATTGATTGAAAAGGGAGCTGCAGAGAAGCAAGGGACAAAGAATATATCTATATACATACAAAATTCATATATCTTATATCCATTTATCCCAAATTTCCAAAGCATTCAGAAGCACAGAACAGAACGGCCACGGACGTTTGGGGTTGGTAAGAAGGACACTGTTGGTGTTGGTTTTGGCGTGATGTTGATACAATTAGCAACCAATTAAAATGGTTAAAAATACAAAAAGAGAGAAAGCAAGCTAAGCAAAAACCAACAACGATCACAGGACCGAAATGACCGAGTTGAAGACAAATTACGACAAAAGACTACTATGAATGACAGACAGATGCCGTTGGGCTGCAGATAATATGTTGTAAAACGACTGGATCCGCTCCAGTCCAGGCGTAATAGCTTGAGGAGAAAAGGATTGGACGTTACGGTAACCATCCGACGAAGGAGGAGAAAAAAAAAACAAACCTGAACGACGAAACATTCATTGCCACGTTATGCAAAATCCACAATAACTGTTCGGTGTCGATGGTGTTTTTTTTCTATTCTTTTTAGATAAAGTTCCGAAATTATTTCTCGAGCATTCGCCGGATGAAATTTTCACTTCAGTTCTCATTTCAGTGCATTAATCAAATAGCAAACAAGGTTTGAATTTACGACCAGCGGCAGCATAGAAACACCCTGTGGAAATTTCATTCTCGAACACCAACCACAAACCACTCGGGATGTGATAAGTGATTATCTTGTATAAACTGCATTTCTGGGCATCAAAACACTACTAGCTCACTGTTGGCTGGGGTGGGAATGGTGGTAGGTGGCGGTGGTATTACATCTGTAGGAAAGAAAATCCCCGGCTAAACATTCCCTTTCAGTGTAGTGATAGTGATTGTTGGCAGGGAAAGAGATGGCACGATAGAAGTACTGGATCACACATATGTAAACGACGCCCGAAGTTCGCATTTGATATCAAGCTCTCTCTCTTTCTCTCTCTCTATCTCTCCCTGCATTGCTTGCTTGCACTATCATCCAACGATTTCTCGGTCGGTCCATTACTTGCGTTGGTCCAGTACAGAAACATTTGGTACAGAGGATCTTTCATTTGCGTTTCCGTCTTCGTGTACGCTAGTAGCATCATCAGAATGGCCAACGCAGAGCTACCCGCTGTGCTAGAGAAATTGTTCAGGTAAGTCCCGTCGTCGGTTGCTTTGCTAACAAGCTCTTCTTCTAATCGATCGTCGTTGCGTTCAGTCACATTGATGCCAACAAAACCAAGTACATCGATGCATTGCGGGAGGCGGTCGCGATAAAGTCCGTGTCGGCTTGGCCCGAATGTCGTCCGGAAATCTTCCGTATGGTGGACTGGGTTGCGGAACGGTTGCGCACGCTAGGTGCGACGGTTGAGCTGGCCGACGTTGGCAAACAGAAGCTGCCCGATGGTCGTGAACTTGATCTGCCCAAGGTCATCCTTGGCGTGCTGGGAACGGTAAGTAATCTGCTGCTGCGGAGGTAAACCATATGACGATCGCCATTTGCCGGCAATGAAACGAGAAGATCGAAAGACTATGGCACACACGGGCGAGAGTCAATGAACTTGGTGTATTTTTCCTGACTGAATGTGTCGGTGTGTGTGTGTGTGTACGACACTCTTTGTTATGATACAATGAGCCGCCGTACAGAAATGTGATTCTGATTCGTGTTTGTTTATAATAAAACGATTCTCAGCAGACACTACCGCATATAGTGATGTCAGGTTGCACAACGCACCCCTCACCCGCGTTTACAAATGCTACGATTGCAAAGTAGGCTGGTGGTTTGATGTTTATTATGCGTCAGCAAAACGACGATGTGCGATTGTCAATGCCAATGCAAGTGTGTCCAGTTTCAATGGGAAACACTCTCTCATTGATAACAACGTGGCTGTGAATGGGCTTTGGGGGGGACTGTGGTGGGAATTTGGAGTTATCGTAAAGTGCGATAAACTTCACCCGAAGGAAGTTGAAAGTCGTGGTTAACCACTTCAAATGTGTCTATGATGAGGCTGGTGGTTGCGGACATTATAATAGAGCTATTATTATGGACACCCTCTCTCCGGTGGACAGGCTCTTGATTGATCCGTTGAGTGTTTTTCACGTCGCATCGTATATCTCCGAGATAACGGGTTGTATTTAAATCTTATCAACACGCACTCGAACTCACAACCGGTGGGAGGGGATCGATTGTTACTGTGCAACAACCTTCTACTTAATCTACTTCTATGTCTTACTCCACCGCCCGCAGGATCCGGCGAAGAAGACCGTTTGTCTGTATGGGCATCTCGATGTCCAGCCAGCCATTCTGACGGACGGTTGGGCAACGGAACCGTTCCTGCTGACGGAGATCGATGGTAAACTGTATGGCCGTGGTTCAAGCGATGATAAGGGTCCAGTTTTGGGTTGGCTGCACGCCATCGAAGGCTTCCAGGCCATTGGCGAACCGTTGCCGGTCAATCTGAAGTTCGTGTTCGAGGGTATGGAGGAGTCCGGCAGCGAGGGACTGGATGAGCTGCTGTACGCCCGCCAGAAGGACTTCCTGGCCGATGTGGACTATGTGTGCATTTCGGACAACTACTGGCTCGGTACGGACAAACCGTGCATCACGTACGGTCTGCGCGGTATCTGCTACTTCCACGTGGAGGTAGGCTGCGCCCACAAGGATCTGCACAGTGGCGTATTCGGTGGCACCGTGTACGAAGCGATGAACGATTTGGTCTACCTGCTCGGCACGCTTACCGACTGCGAGGGACGCATCCAAATACCGAACATCTACAAGGAAGTGGCACCACCGCTCCCGAACGAGCAAGCTATCTACGACGCGATTCACTTCGATGTCGATAGTTACCGGGCGGAGCTGGGTGCACGCAAACTGATGCATGCCGAGGACAAAACGAAGATTCTGATGCACCGCTGGCGCCAGCCGAGTCTTTCGATTCACGGTGTTGAGGGTGCGTTCTACGAACCGGGCGAGAAGACCGTCATCCCGAAGACTGTGATTGGGAAGTTTTCCATCCGCATCGTGCCTAACCAGACGCCCGAGCTGACGGAGCGCTACGTGCGCGAGTATTTGACGGCCAAGTGGGCGGAACGGGGTTCACCGAACCATTTCACGGTGCGCATGGCGCACGGTGGCAAACCGTGGACGGAGGATCCGAACCATCCGCACTATCAGGCGGCACGGACCGCCACCAAGCACGTGTATAAGGTCGATCCGGATATGACGCGCGAGGGTGGTTCGATTCCGGTGACGCTGACGCTCCAGCAAACGACGGGCAAGAACGTGCTGTTGCTGCCGATGGGTGCCTCGGACGATGGTGCCCACTCGCAGAACGAAAAAATCGATGTACGCAATTATATTGAGGGGGTAAGTGTTTCCGCTGTGTACAAGCGTGGTGTATGGTTTATAATTTAATTCTCTATCAAAACTCTAGACAAAACTGCTTGGCGCTTACCTGTACGAGGTGTCTCGAATTGCTGAAAACTAATCGCAGTAAGCTGCTGGCGAGCGAACGAGCGAAACCAACATCACACAATTCGGTCCATCACAGTATGCTTTTCTTTCCAGCATTTAACCATCTCCCTCCACTCCCCTAAAGCACTGTGTGTGTGTGTGTGTGTGTGGGCCAATGAAATGATAATAAACTGATTAACACAAACGGGATACGCTGTCCTTTAACCTGTGGTGGTGCACTTTATTTTTACTACAATTTGCTTAAGTATTGCATATGCCTTTCCTTCACTGCGACCAGGCATCACCGTATTTGTTCTTAACAGAGGGTGGACTCGGCGAATCTTCCCCCGGCGCTCCCCGGCGCTGATCCATCGACTCACGGCGTATCGGTGGACTGTCCTCGAGGATGGTCGCTGGTCGGTATGGTTGCTGCTGTCGTTTCATGTACTCCTCCCGGTTTTGTCGTCGAAGCTCCTCATAGCTTTTGGATGCTTTTGGGGCGAGCGGCAGCTGAAGATCCTCCTCGAATGTGGCCGTTGCTGGAGATTAAACACAGGTTACGGTAAATGTACCCCACCAGTAGGAAAAGTCTTTTTCGCGCGCTGTTCACTTACAATCCACAGTCGGTCGGCCACTGTCGTCCAGTCCGGAGTACTGTGGACCGTCGTTGTATAGATTCAGCGAGCCGTTGCTGAGGAATGATTCGTCCGCCTGCCGTACCCGGCCGGTCGGGGTGGATTCGAAAGGTGTCAGCATGCTGGACGCACCGAACCCTTGGTCAGGAAGGCTGCAAGAAAGTGTGTAATGATCATTTCTGCATTACATTGAGCCAACCGAACGAGAATCCATACAATTTGTCGGCCATTCCCGTCGTGCCCTGGCGACGTTGACGCATCAGGTCCGCGAGCCGGGAATTGGGCAGCTGCAAAATCTTCTCCGCGCATTTGCTCTGGTAGCTGATCTTGCCGATAAAGTAACCGAGCGTAACACCGACCAGTATCTTCGGAGCGGGTCCAAAGCGAACACTTCCCTGGTTAGTTGTGAAGAATCAAGAATAGAATGTACAAGCGGATGTGCGCGTCGCGGGTTAGATGTACCTTTAAATACTTGTTGTGCACCGCATACCACGCTCCGAATCCCATAACCGTCCCCAATGGGAGCGAGCGTTGAAAAAACGATTCACGATTGCATTCCCGCAGCACGCGAAGCTCTTCCGGCGAGAATTGGTAGTTCTGAAAGAAGGGTTTACACAACATTGCACCATACTATTCCGCTGGGAAGATCAGACTACGCTGTCTACACTGCACTCACCAATGCATTTCGCTGTTGGTCATCGGGTTGGTGCAATTGGTCGTTACGTTGCATCACGCTAATGGATATTATTCGCGAAAAGAGACTCACAAAAGGGTGGATTTGTTGTCAGGTGAAGAAAACGTAAATAAGTTGCTCCGATGCCGGCACATAAACAGCTGACATTGACAACCGTCGCGCATCACCGAAGGAGCACTCCTGGACATGATGTTAATATTTCATTATTTGTAACATAATATTTCAATCAAAGATAAGACGATTTTAACAAAACAAATCATGCAATTAATGAAAAATAAACGTATCACAGCTGTCAACCAACTAGAAAACTTTGGTATGTGGCTTTAGGAATAATATAGTTTCCTTTGTTAACAAACCAACATAAGAACTTGTTAATGAATAAAATGATACATTTACACATATGTAACGATAAAAAACAATCAGAAACATCGTCATCGTGTTGTGTAAAGAAATTATCACAAAACACTTGTAACGGCTGAGTACAATTCAAATGAGAGTTAGCACCCTGCAGTTGGCAGCCATGTTTGATTCGCTCGTTCGTTTGGCAGCTGTCATGGATCGGGCTGCTGTAAACAAAAAGAAGGCGCTACAAAAACACGCACGGAAGCGAACACGGAAAAGAGTGCAGGGTACGAAAAAGTTTGCCCACAGGAGAAATAGGGCGGCTCCTTCTGCTATTGGGGGAACGAAAACTCACCCCGGAGTGTGAATCCTTCTACTACGGTGCGCTTGGCGTGCGACTGACAACGCCGGAAAGCTCTTCCCCCAGCAGAAGGCGGATGAAAACAAACTATAACGCGAAGGAGCATCACCGTCCAACGGAGTGACAAACGCACAAACCATGGGCATCGACTTCGAGGTGAACGATTACATCAAAACGCTCAAGAAGGACGCAGGCCCGTACAAGTGTCCGAAGTGCGATAAAACGTACAAATCGGTGATCGGGCTGCAGTACCATCTGAACAATTACGACCACGACAACCCGTCGCCCGCCGTACCAGCCACCGTGTCAACGCCGATCAAGCAGAAGGGTAGGAAGCTGAAGTTGGGCGTAACTCCGAAGAATCAACACGCCTCAAGCCCACCGAAGGAGGGCATCACGTACCTCGAGTCGGAGCATCTAGTGCGATTGGACTGCAATGGGAAGACGGTGAAGATTCCGGTGCTGGACACGCTGCCGGTGGTGTCGCTCGAAGAGTACGAAGCGAAGTGTCGCACCACGTCCGATTTCGAAGCGTACGCCGTAACGCCACCGGAAGAGCCGGAGGTGCAGCTACCGGAGGGGAAGTTTAAGGAGATCGAGGACTACACGATCTGCGATGCGCCGCCACGGCCGAACGCGTACATCCGGTTCATCGAAAAGTCGAGCGAGGAGCTGGACGGTGAGGTCGAGTACGATGTGGACGAGGAGGACACAACCTGGCTAAGCATTATCAACGAACGCCGGGCGTCCCAGAATGTCGGGCCGGTGCCGGTGGATTCGCTGGAGCTGCTGATGGATCGGCTCGAGAAGGAATCGTTCTTTCAGGCCGCGGCAAACGGGCAGAACGGGGCGGTGGTGGACGATGACGCCGTGTGTTGTATCTGCATGGATGGCGAATGCCAAAACACGAACGTGATCCTGTTCTGCGACATGTGCAATCTGGCCGTGCACCAGGATTGCTACGGCGTGCCGTACATCCCGGAAGGCCAGTGGCTTTGTCGGCGCTGTCTGCAGAGTCCCAGCCGTCCGGTCGACTGTGTGCTCTGTCCGAACACTGGCGGCGCGTTCAAACAGACCGACAACAACCAGTGGGCGCACGTGGTGTGCGCACTGTGGATTCCGGAGGTCCGGTTCGCCAACACCGTGTTTCTCGAGCCGATCGATTCCATCGAAACCATCCCGCCGGCGCGGTGGCGCCTGACGTGCTACATCTGCAAACAGAAAGGCATCGGGGCGTGCATTCAGTGTAACAAGAACTATTGCTACGCCGCCTTTCACGTGACCTGTGCGCAGCAGGCCGGATTGTGCATGCGAATGGACACGGTCAAGGGGTCGGACACGAACCCGGTGGTGGTACAAAAGATGGCCTACTGTGATGCGCACACACCGTCGAACGCGCTCCAGACGACGCCCGGCCACTCGCCCGACGGTGGTGGCCCACCGACGGATGCGCGTGAGGTGACGCGCGAAAAGATGAAAAAAGCCCGCAAGCTGCTAGCGCTCAAGCGTACCAGCGCACCGGTCATCCTCATCCCGACCATCCCGCAGAACCGCATCGAAGAGATATCGTCGCTGGTGAACATCCCGAAGAAGCAGCAGTTCATACAGCGTCTCATAGCCTACTGGACGCTGAAGCGGCAGTACCGGAACGGGGTGCCGCTGCTGAGACGGCTGCAATCGCAGGGTCAAGCGCAGGGGACGGGTATGCCCGGGTGCCGCGATCGGTCCGATGGTTCGCCGGACGCGCAGGAGCTCTACCAGCAGCTCAAGTACTGGCAGTGTCTCCGGCAGGATCTGGAGCGATCCCGGTTGCTGTGCGAGCTGGTGCGGAAGCGGGAGAAGATAAAGCTCATCCTGATCAAGACGACCGAACAGCTCGTGATGGCAAAGCTGAACCCGATCGAGAGCGTGCTGCACCGGATACTGGACCAGCTGGAGGTGAAGGACGATAAGGAGATCTTCCGCGAGCCGGTCGACACGGAGGAGGTCCCCGACTACACGGACATCGTGAAGCACCCGATGGATCTCGGCACGATGCGCCAAAAACTGAAGCGTGGCATGTACGTGCGCATCGAAGATCTCGAGCAGGACTTTGCGCTCATGATTCGCAACTGTCTGGCTTACAACAACAAGGACACCATGTTCTATCGGGCGGGCGTACGGATGCGAGATGCTGGTGCGATCGTCTTCCGTACCGTGCGCAAAGAACTGGAACGTTCCGGGCTGTTTCAACCGCCACAGCCACCACTGGAACCGAGTGTGGCTGCGAGCGCAAGATCTATTGGCGCTAGCGGTGGGGTTGTCGGTGCGCCCAACGAGGACAACATTGCGATGGACATTGAGCACGAGCTGACGAAGCTGACGGGGCAATCGGCAAACGTGGAGCACATCGGAAAGCTTCAGACGCTGCTCGGCAAAGCGAACGGTATCCGGCACGCGCTGACGCGCTCGAAACGCATCAAACAGATACGAAACGAGATAGCGCGTGTGAAGCGTGCCATCAGCAAGGATCCGGAGCGAGCAATGGTAAGCCTTCGGGTGCTTATTTCGGTTGTTTTTTTTCTCATTACCTTTTCCTATCCACCAGTTAAACGATCGGCGCTTTTCGTCGGATCTGTTGGCGTCGGGACCGAGCTCGGCATCGCTCAGTGGAACGCCCGCTTCATCGCTCGCCGGTTCAACGCATTCGCCGAAGAAGCAGCTTACCCATTCCATGCACGGTGAACCGCCGTCCACCAGCGGAATCGGTGCGCTGGCCGGATCCAGCCTCTCCATCGTGCAAAAGCATCACCAAATCACACCGGAAGCGAGTCCCCTGAAGGTGCTCCACAACAGTCCTTCACCGTCCGGTGTAAATCGAAGGTACGGTAGCGAATTTATTAACTTTCACAGGTTGCTGTGATTGAACACTCATTGACATGGTGTAGAGATTGAAATCTTAATCTTCATCGCTCTCTTCTAATCATTTTTCCCCTAATCATTCCTTCATCAGAACCGCCGTACTGTTCACGCGTAAAGCACAAGCCGCCTTAAAGAAACCGGACACGGCGCTCAAGCAGGAGGAAAGTGCTAGTGTTGGTGGCGCTGGTGGCGGCGTTGGTGGCGGTGCCGGCAGTGGTGCCGGCACCGGAGGGCCCAGCTGTTCGAGCGTGACGCCAATGACGACGACAGAGCTGCTTCAGAAAACGGCCAAAAAGATCAACCGCGGCAAGCGAATAGGCAAGAGCGGGAAAGGCATCGAATCGTTCCTGGAGGCAACGTGCGCTTCGGCGCTGGATGGTAAACCGATCGAGCGCAAATCGCTCGAAGCCATCCCGGACAGCTTTCGCGTGTACCGGGGCCAACAGGATCGTGAGATCAGCGAGTCGGAGAGCAATCTTAGCCTCACCGGAAGTACCTGTAGCAGTTGCAGTGGTTTTAGCGGCAGCGGATCAGAATCGGAGTTTGGGTGGGTAGCGGAAGGATCCATTATCTTTCCCTTTCTACGAGTAAATGAGCCTTTTAATAATGTGCCTCATTGTCTCTTTCTCTCCCTAATAATAGGTCCAGCAACGATGACGATCACTCGTACTGCGACTCGGAGGTGTCCACAAACAGCGAACCGGATGTGGAACCGCTGCCAGAGAAGCCGGCATTGGAACCGCTCAAGCTGGTGTGGGCCAAATGCCGTGGCTATCCGTGGTATCCGGCACTCATCATAGATCCAAACATTCCGAAGGGTTTCGTACATAATGGTGTACCGCTTCCGGCACCACCGGCCGACGTACTCGCCCTGCGCTCCAACTACGACGAGCCCGTCTTCCTCGTGCTGTTCTTCGACGTGAAGCGCACGTGGCAGTGGCTGCCGGACGGAAAGCTGGAGCTGCTCGGCGTCGACAAGGAACTCGATCAGAGCAAACTGGGCGAATCGCGCAAACCGACCGAACGGAAGGCCGTCAACAAGGCGTACCAGGAGGCGCTCCACTACCACAGCCAGGTGTCGAGTGCGGACGGACCGGCGGGGAAGTTATGATGCTATGGGAACTACGGTGCCCCGGGCGGCAACGTAGCCCGGTCTCGGGGAAACCAACGCTCGGATGGTCAGGAAGACGATGAAGAGGAAGA
>JXXB01013099.1:0-12699 GCA_000956275.1 Anopheles koliensis
GGCCTGGCCGTATTGCTTTATTGTGATATTTCATTCTGATTTCAAATTCACATCGCTGATGCATAAGCTACCTCAACTTGATTCTTACAAAAAACACTGGAAGAAATAAAATCAAACTTATTCCATCAATAGTTTCTACCACGTAAACCAAGGTATAAAATATTGTTTCCACTTCATCAGAGTAAGTTGTTTCTAGGTTTGGTCAACAGCTTTCCCTATGGAATAAACGAGTACGGAGTAAGAGATCGACGCACGTCCTGTTGTTATCGTATAAAATTGCTTAACTTTCCACCAGCATCCTTGTGTACGGCATAAGAGCAGTGTACAGGATTCGAATACCTTTGGAACGGTCGTTTTCAAGTATCAGTCCGATGAACCCATTGAACCAACCTCCAAAATAAACATCTGAAAATAATGTTATGGTTTTTATAAACTCAGCCCTTCCCCAGCACAAAGATGCTCTGGCAGGACGAGGTATCTCGCTACAGAAAGTGAACACCGCCGTGTTGAGGAAGAACTGAATTGTGCATCGGTGGATGTAACCGTAAGGGCGTTTTGTTGATTTTGAGTGTTGAAAGCATCCTTTTAAGTTTGCTCAAAACATCTCCAGGGATGAATGTCATAGTAGGAAATATTACACTAGATTTTAGATTCAAATCGGATGCTGTATAAAATATAACCACGCTTAACAATGCTTGCTTGGCAATGATACGATCCTCCCTGATATCCTGGTACGCCAAGTAAATTAAAGGATCAGAAAAATAGTCCAAGACTAAAAAAAGCATTGGAATCTGTTTACTAACAGCAACAGTTGTTACGTTATCTCTACAACACCATAAAACGCAAGCAAAAATGTGTTAATTAAAAAAAACTTTAAAATCCATGATGAAGAAAGGAACAGGAACTACTGTAATGATTTATTCTTCACTAAATCACTAAATAGTAATGGTTTCCGTGCTTCAAAATTCATGGATTCATGGATGAAATTCGACTGAAGCTCGTATATTAACGGTTCACACCATGTTTCACACACAGAATCCACACATGTTTGGTTATTTCCCAGTTTCAACACTGTTTTCCCAAAATTATCATCTCCTAACATGCTTTAACGATTAGAATATAGGGTTTAGAATATAAATATGATTCTCAATAGTTTCATTCACCAATTTTGGAGCATTTTGCAAGGATATAAGCACCTCTTACGTCTTTCGTCTTGCGTCTGCTTATTTTTAACGTTACAAAAACTTAAATAATGGTCTGTGTTTCCGAATCTCTGATTCTAAAGTGGGACCCAGCTGGCCTAATCTGGCTGATAGTATGAACCTACTCAGCCAACGAACACCATTTAGGCAAAACGTGAAACAAATCTTTCTAATGCAATATTGGTGTCGAAATCTTTTCCTAGGCCAGCTGCTCCGAGCACAGTAGCAGGAAAAGGAGTAGTGAAAGAAATTTATGATAAAAGGTTATAAACATAAAACCAGGTTGGTACTGTCGTTCGTGATGAGTATGAAAGATTCTGAAAATGCCACTGTCTTGCATGAATGAAGATTTGTCCTTTAGTATTCCTTATTTTTTGATCCACACAGCCCACGTTCAAATTAGTTATTATTAACTAATTAACTAGCGGAAGACAGATTGTACTAGCTGATTGTGCTTATGAAATAAGCGGAAGACGGATTATACTAGCTAGACGGAAATATTCAATTATAATGTTTACATTATACTTTAAAATTTACATTATATATACTTTACTGTTTACATTGAAGATTAAACTTTAATATTTTTTTTCTAATTGCATGTTACTTTCCACTTTGCGAGAGCAATTATAATCGATGATAATTTTACATCGATTTTACTTAAGTTTTACTTATATATCATTTAAACATGTTTAAGAAAATTTAACAAACAAACCTTAACACAACATGTGAAAGGTAAATAGTTTTGTTCATATTTTTAATGTTTATGGAAGTTTTTCATTTTTCTTATTTTTTATCAAATCTTTCTCATCACGATTTTTTTTTCAAATTCATAAGCTATAAAAGTAGCGTTATACATGCAACCCAAGAGTTGTGTTAATGGTAAGCGGTCGAGAAAAGTGATTTAAGATTTCAGATTTCACGATTTAACACACCGTCGAATACCTTTTTCTGTTACTTGCTTTTAAGATCTTGAGCTTTCATAAACTCTGGTCACCCATTAACGTTGTCTGAGCACATTTTAATCTTAAAAAACTGTCCTCGGTGCTCGTAAAGCAGGTGTCAGTCGGTCCAGGACGCTCTTCTGCAATCTTTTGAAACAAACCACATATTTTTTATGTTTTTACGTCAAACGACGTTGGACGTCAGACTTGTTGTTTTCTGACGATGTCTTTCGCTACCAGAGTGTAGGCAAACGTTAGAATGCCAATTCAGTTTGTAAAAGATTTTTGTAAGTGTTTGGGTTGAAATAAAAGATTGGAAAGCCATGTTTCAGGTTATATTAAAATTTAATTCAAAAATCATTACAAGAATGGACCATTTTTCTTCCACTTCTTGAAAATAAAAGAGTTGTCACAAGTTTATTTCCAGTTTTTCCTTCTATTATTTTTAAATCAACAGATGACGAATAACACCAGGAAATGTACATAAACCCAACAATATAGAACGCGATACATCTACCCATCGCAAACTAATTCTGGATTGAACTGTGATTGAATCGACAGTGAGAAAACATGTTATAGCAATTTATTTCAGAATACTAAAAAAATCATTATTGAATAAAATGTTGATATAATGGAATGTCTCGATAAATGAATTGAGTTTGCCAATCATTAACAAATTCCAACACCTATCAATATTTGTATGCAAAGTTATGAACAAAATATTTTCAGCAAGTGGTTAGAATTTTCAGGTAAGAATAGGTAAGTCTTGGAGAACATGACAAGTCTATTATCGGGTTACATAAATGTCCAGTTTCATTAATTGAGGATCAGTGAACCAGCCATAGATAATCTCATCCATGAATATCTTCTTTTTTCTTAAGATCTAGATATCCGGACCCAAGTGATGTAGGAAATTGAATGTGTAAAATAATTAGACAAAACCATAATAATCCAACCAAAGCCATTCGAAAACTTTCATCCATCCGTGTGACTTGCGGTTTCCACTCTTGCATGCTTGTCTGCCCATAACCACCTTTTGTTGTGAACGTTACTGTGAGAGTTAGTTGTGGTTCTGCAGATTCATGGAATTAAAGACAAATGGAGCACATGCTCAAGACGTAGGATTAGATTGGGTGAGCTTAACGAGAGTACTGTTCTTCTACAGTGGTCAATCTTCTGGTATTTGGTTACCACATACAATGTAGGAATTTGCACGCTGTTTTCCGCCTAATATGCAAAGCATTGATCGAATGATACTTATAAGCATATTTGTGTGTTTTGCTAAAAAATATACACAAAGTAGTCGAAATTACTGTCTATAGTTGCAGTCATAATTACAAAGCAAAGTCGATTACCAACTTTTTTAATCATTACTTATTACAAAAGTAACTCATATAAGAATCGCTAGCATTATTATCAAGCAAGAACAAATTATTGTCATTTGTATAAGTTTTAAGAGTAAACCAATCTGTGGAATATTTTAACCCTTCAATGATTTCACTTACCTAATAGAGAAATCCTTTGGGCTTCATAAAAACTCCATCAATCTTTGGGTTTGATATGCAGCATCGAAAATTAATTAAAGAATATACCCGATTAAACAATCGAAAATGCTATTCATAATGCCAAGTGATACTCATCTCATTCATAAACATTGATATTCTTTTGAATATTTTAACTACAAATTAGCAAAACAAGTACACTAATGTTAAAATTAAAGGGTAACATTTTGTTTCAATAAAATTAATAAAAATTTAAACGTGATTTAATAGTGCAAAATGTAAAATAAAAATTAAATGATTACAATATTTTTTATCAGGCCAAAGACTGTATAATACCATAGCAATTTAATGATGGTATGTCATTTCCTCATGGACATTCACGAAGCTCAGTATGGGGCGAATGCTTTGCCCTCCTTCCATTAAACCCTTTTCCGCATAAACAACTCGACAGCACGCTTGAAGGACGATGTACAACAACTACGGCTTTTCTGCCGGTAATAATAATGTAAATTTGTTGAAAATGAAGACGTTTTCAGCACAATAACAAACTTAAGCGCTACCACCACTGACAATATCCGCGTCCAACCAACTTAGACCTACCCAGACGGCAATACTTTTCGCATTTCCTACCGTCACAGTTACCGAACCGTAAGCAAAGTTTGAAATCCTCCAGGAGTGGCCGTTCTTCGCAGCAGTCATCATTTCAGTGTAATCATATCTTACGCTTCGAAGAGAGCAGAAGGCTTGTTCAAACAAAGCAAAAGTTTTTCCCATAAAAAACCGCTAGCCCATTGAGAGTTGGTCGCACCACAGACTTTTATGTCCTGACATCGTGGCGAAGCGGTAAACAGTGTGTTCAGGGAAATTGTTGCCAACAGAACCGACGACTAACCAAAGCTAGGTTTTCTCGAACAGTAAGTACAAACAGTACAGCAGAATGGGTACAGAAGTCTCACTCCAAACGTAACGCACAATAATATTAGCGTTATTGTCACAATCATGTAGCTGCGGTGTAACGTAAATGTTAAGCAGCGTAGATGCGTCCCGGTTTGTTGTGGACAATTTGTTTGCGGGTTTATTTTCTGTGCTGTTGCAACGTGTCTCGAGGGTAACGTGATGATACATGACTAGAGCACTTGTTTTGACTTGTTTATGCAATTACAACGACATCGCGCGATGTTCTTAAATTCATTACATTCTTTATAATTCACCCAATAAAGCTGAGAGTTTTGTTTGGATTAGTTTGTTTACGATTTTAACAAGATTTTCATTGCTGGACGACGATTCCGGTTGCATTTGGTCATTTTAGGATTCAATTTTTATTTTAAACTGATAATATTTTTGTACAATCATTTCACATTGCAAACAACTTTCGGCAACAAGCCACAGATAAGTTTCGTTCACCCTTATTCACCATTATGATAAATTAAACATAATAAAATCATCAAAACCGACATAAAATTTACGCACAAAACCTACATGTACATTTATGTTTCGAATTTTCCAACACAAATATCTTCAATACAAATCAACATCCGCAACGGAAAGAAATGATCAAGCGAAACAAAAATTTCGGTTTTATCTCGGATCGTGAGTCATAAAATTAGGATTATCAATCTCCAGAACGTGTGTTCAATCAAGCATGGAAGCCAACTGAGTTGCCTTCCGTCGCAATACAAATTTCCTCTCGTGGGAAAAGACTGAAATGTCATTTTGATGAGCTTCTCAATCCTTTGCCATCCGCAGCGGTTATCAATCGTTTGACACGATTCCAATTTCTCGCAAATACGTCTACTTGCCGCCGACAAAAAATTTTACCTTTATGGATACATAATTCATCGTCACAGAATCGGCCTGAAATGCATGCTTTACCCTTCGCGTGTCTTTATCCTATACAGAAAAATATCATTCGCTTACCTTTCCGGTTTTACGGCATCACCTCAAACACGTTCTCTCACGTGGGCGTGTCGTGTATCGTGCTCAGTTTTGCAAACGAAATTCAAAAATCGAACCCAAGCCTGTCACACCATGGCGAAACTGTCCCTTGCCAATCATTGGAATGCTTCCCCTGCAATGCGATCAATGCAAAGGGTTGGAAAGTCTTGGTTCGATTGAAATGGATGCGCATCCTCGTCCTCGCCGACTAGGTGTTTCCTTTGAGCACGATGTATTTTATTTTTTCTTGCTCATTCGTGAATAAAGAACTTTTTTCACAAAGCATGGAAGCTCTATAAACATCTTGCCATCGAGAAAACCAAGCAATCAACCAATGTGAGTGTCATACTGTTGCTTCTATAAAGATAGTATTGACGGCTTCCAGTCGGTCGGTCAATCGTATTTGTCTCGAAGATGGGGTTAACCCAGTGGAATTATGAATATTAAATGAAAAAATTCCCGTCTCCCAATCGAAGAGGTTCTTTCTGTTGAATTTTTCATCATTTGACACGGTTGGATAGAAATGACGTTTGGTCCGATTTTTTTTTCGAAATTATTATCAGATCGTGGAGATTCTAGACTAAAATGATTTGGCTACCTAGAATATGTTATGTTTATATCTGCCAAATTTTTGGAAAAAACTTCAATTTATATATAGTAGTGAGATTTATTGAAAAAGCTCTGCAAATTTTACGAGAAAATTGTGCTAAAAGTTTATTAGTGGAATAGTTAACCGAATTCTAACTCTTATGGAAACTACAAATAACACTGTAGCTTTTTTTTCAACAAAAAAATAAATCTACGATCAATTTTCACATGACATAAGAAGTTTCGATTGCTGACATTTTTGTAATGCAATATATTTGTACATGTAATTGTACATGTAATCGAAACTTTTTACAAAAAAGTTTGTAGGTTGAAGGTTTAGAATATTGAAGTTTTAGTATGCTTTGCAATGGTTTCACAAGCCTAAATAAACGAAATTATCCATCATTTAGAAAAATCTCCGTAGGTCATAGTTTTTTTAATATGAACTATCCATCTTCCAAACCATCAAGTTACCCATTTTATTACTGGTACCGCATTCGCATCTTTTTATTGAAGCAAAACAGCTATTGTTATTGATACATTATGTAAAATTTATATTCAAACACACATGGTTGATTGGGTACAATTAAATACTGTCGTTAAAAGCCCACATGGTACACATGGTTCAATATCTGTCGGGGAGTTGAAAATGATGACATTTTCATCTTTATTAAATAAGACGGATTGCCATCAGTTTATTAATTGAAATTTTCAAGGTCTCAAACACCTCTTTCTTCACGAATACAAAATATCGTTCGTAGGATCGATTGGTCGAAACTAATGATTAAAACCATTCGCTGTTAGACATATCCGTTTAGAAAACTATCCCTAACCAAAGTGCAACAAGTTAGATACTCGATGACCACCCTCATCATAATATATTAATACAATAAAGGGCGGAACGAAGCGCTTTGTTGGAAAGCAGCGTTAGCGCCACGTGACTACCAACTTTTTATGACTTATTTATGTGCATCTTACATTCATCATACTATCTTCTGTTTCACATTAGATGCATCCGATGGAAAAATAAACTAAAATCATGAATCCAAAAATGAAGGGCCGTAACAACATTTTTGATTCGTTTGCTATGACTGGTGTTATGAGAATAATGATACCCGCGTAATAAACTGATGGACGAAACTAAATAACCTTCCACCACTATTGTTTCATCGGCACTCATCAAGGTCATGGAAACAGGCAGATACATTTTAAGCCGCAGCAGCTCTTCTTGGAATAAACCCGCGATAGAACAGAGGCAACAGAATGCAATTGAGCACACCCCAGCAAAGTGCATGAGTTGCAGCACGAGATGGAAGGTTACAAATTTAAACGAATTAAGATTTGTTCTTTTTAATTAAAATGTTCACGCAACCATGCAGAATTGACTAACGCAATCGCACAGTTGGTCTTGGAAAGCCATTGGCGTGTGATCATTTGTTATTTATTTCCCTTTCGGCATGTGCTATCATCATGGCTTTCTTACATATGTTGGTTAACATAGTTAATGAAGGCTACTTGGAAATAGAATGTCATGTAATACAAGATTGCATCGATCAATTTGCATATTTAAGATTTGTTTTTATTTGAATCCAATTTTTAATACAAATTCTTCCTTTTTTAAACATAGAGTACTAATTTCATTGTTTTTCGTCGCTTCCATCACTACCCGATATTTGTGGGGTCAGAACAACATGTCATGCGCTCGGTGCCGAAGGTACGTCCGGAACCCCTTTTCACGCCCCATTAAAGTGTAGCTGAATTTACGTTTGATTATTCATGGATTTAATCAAAGATAGGAATCTTTTCGCCCAGGGACACGGACAAGGATTCGTATCGCATATGAAACCCACAATTAGAGTGACCTATCCGGGTAGTTAGAGCGATCGTCAAGGGCTGATACGGTGGATGACACTGACTGACCTGGGCCATCCCACGTGCCAGTCCCATTTGTGATGCATTATTCAGCTCATCATATTAATTAAATACCAATTCTCTTGCTATTAGCGTGATACGGCTGTGACATAAATCAACGCAAAAAAATCCATTAGATAATCAGCGTACCTGGTGTTTAAATTGTCGTTAGTACACTTTTGGTGGCAATACGAATATGCATGAAAGTCTTATAAATTAAATTTATTGTACAAAAACCTGAACCATGAAATTGTTTACAACACTTGCTATTTTTTAGTATGCAAACATACGAAACTGATAACAGTCCTATGCATGGTATTGCATGAATATAGGATATAAATTGATCTCTAATTAAGTATATATTGTGTCTACTTTACGAGATACATTCAATGCGATTTCTCCAGGTCTATTTTATATGCTGGAGTGTATAGCAATGACATTTACACATCGCGTGACAATCCGCTACATGTGACATCCGGAATGAACCAAGGTAATACTAATAAATTGAGCAGCCCAACGAACGAAACGATTACCAACAACCATTTGGACATCGCAAACCTGAGAAGATCCCGACCAGAGCTTGATGACAGACTTTATGCGTCCGAGGAGACAAATACGATCAATTGAGGTTTCAAGTAATCGAATTCGTATCCTTCTTCAAAAGCATCCTTGCCGAATGAAGGTAAACACCACGTGAATGTGGAATAGCGTCCCGGGTGCTATAGCTCGATAGCTGATTTTTTCAACATCTTTTCGAAATTCTCATGCCCTCGGCGTATTAACGATTTATATTCCAATCCCATTGGGAAGTGACCGCATATTAGAACGGTGTTTTTTTACAATGTGGTTACGCTAACTCACCCAACTGCTGGCTTCGCGAAGCCTTGCTCCAATAAACGTCATCGGATTGATATTATAGCACAATCCCTGAGGTACCATTTGAATTTCAGAGAAGAAGGAAATGTTGGGACGCGCCATCTTCCGATTCGAAAATCCTCCAAACGGTAGGTGTGCCGATTCTCCGGGGAGGTGAATAGGGAGTGAAATCGATGGCCAGTTGAAGCGAAGGAGAAGAAAAACCTGTAGAAATAACTAAATGTCGTCATTTGATATTATTTTAACGGTCAATGCAGGCACAAAATTACTGCTACCGGTGGGTTTAATGCCACCGTTACTGTAATCGCGATTCCAGGGAAATTGCTCGTGTCGGGCCGTGTGCGCTGCGGTAGTAACTCGTCTGCTAAATAATGTAATCTAAAAGCATTAACAGTTTGGCTGAATTGTAAACAAGGGTTTACTCCGAAGAATTTAGATGACACTCGATTAGATGTTTTTTTTTTGCTAGCTATAGGCTGTGTAAGAGGTGTTCAATTCGTCGTTAAATATCTTTCTTTAAAGACTTTTTTGACTACTCTGACTATACTGAAGAATCAGTCTCCGATTACATTACTCAAGCCATGTTTTGCTACAAAATGCTACCAACAATGGTACAAAATGTGTAAAACAAGGATTAAGAAGAACTTATTAATATAAAAATTCAAAATCACATAAATATATAAGTTTCGTATATTTAGTTAAAGAAAAAACAAACAAACAAAAACATTTGAAGACATATTCCATTTACTCAAATACTAAATTTTCTAAATATGTTCCTCACTGGATGTTCCTCACTGGATTTAATCCTGGATGGATAGCAAAAATCTTGCACAAAGATCCTCATTTTATTTAATGTTTATGATTTTATCATAAAATAAGATACGTAACTAATAACTAGTCATGGGCATTTCAAAAACCAGCAAACATTGGTCTACCTTCCAGAATGAGAAGCGAAATGTATGCATAAAATGCATACATCACTCGTTATTTCACCGCCAAGCAAGCTACCTCCCCCGTTGCCTGCCATGCATTTCGAATACACCTCTGATGGGAAACTAATTTTAATTAACTATTTCATCAGTAAACATGAACGATGTCTTCGACCGACATGACATGCTTTGCATTTGTGAACTGCTCAACGCGGGACCTCCATGAAAGCGCATTAAAAATGGAATTGATGATCCATTTTAATTATTCATCCATATGAGCTCCGCAAACATTCCGCGACATCGATTCCGGGCGGCACACGCGTATAGTTTTCCGGTGGCAGGGGCAACGAACATAGAACGCTGTTTTTGTGAAGTTGTGTGTGTGTGTGCGTGTGAGTGTGGAGAGCTGAATACGTTTTAATTTGTGGTCATAATGAAACGCACTTGTCAGAGCCGGCACAGCGAGAGATACGTTTACTTCCTCCTTTCGCTTATTTCCGATCGCCCAGAGCGATCCAATCGCTTTTCGATGGAAAAGTCATCCATAAATGCGGCCCATTCGCGCCAGCGAGACGTTGAGGGCGTTGTATTTGCATAATAAATAACATACACGGCGGCGCTAGCAGCTTGCTCTAAATTAATTGCCATTGTTGCAACGTTGCCCATAGTTTGTTGCTCCAATGTCTCTGACGGCCGCTAGAGTATGGGTTAAAAAATCGGAACCAATTATCATTTCCAAAACCCTCCGGGACCGATGTCACCGCGATTCGTACGGATTGTACCGTGCGGTGGGGTTAGCAACAGGCAACCTATCATCAGTGGGAGTGGCCCATCCCTTTCGAATGAAGCTATTTACCGGCAGGTTTTACACGTGGACACACGGTGGCGTGTGTTTTCTTTTCGCTTTGATGAGCGATCGAGAAGCAGTACGACTATTTCTTTTTTATGATTTGACCCTTTCAGTCTTAAAGACCTGTATCACACCCTGTTTTGCATAAGCGTGTCGGATGTTGCACATGGTGCACAAAATATATTACTTACTATATTTTGTGCCCTATACTAAATCATATATAACTATTTTTTCAATTGTGTGCTTAATAAATTCTTTTGCAATACGAGAGCAGATACACATTAAAGTTATTAATAGATTATTATAACATGTTTCACTTTAAACATTGAACTCGAAAAGGATAAAATCAAATTTCAAAATATAAAAGTTAATCATATAAAACCAGAATTCTACTTTCTTCAAGTCCATTACTTTCTTCAAGTTTTTACAAAACATTTTTTTTGTGCTCATTTTTGTTTTATTTTACTAGATCGATGCTACATACCAATCGATGGAATTTTTTCACACGTGCTTTGAATATCAACATTCAACTTCCTCGCATTTAGCTGTCCTTTGTAAGTATGATTATATACGATTTTTCACAACGTTTGCGCTGTCCCGAGACTCCATTTTGGTATGTGACGTGCAACTCGTGCTGGCTATGTCAAGTAGATTCGCTAAAAAAAAATCCTTTCCTACGATGGTCGAACCGAGATCCTTTTTCTAATTTATGCTTCGTCACCGGGAAATGATTTATAACCCGAGGAAAAAATGGTAGCGCAATGCACTACCCTCGTTTAAAACAAGCTCAAATAGAGTACACTTTTAATTCCTCGAATAATTGAGATGTTCATACGGTGATGGGAAATAAACCGAAGCGACCAAAACGAGATGCCTCGAAGTAGGAAATAATCAAAAGTCAATAATGCAGGAAATAGCCAATATGTTTGATTTATGTTTAATTTAAATTGACGTCTTCAAAATTTTTGTGTTTTTTTTTATTTATTTTCTGTCACCAGCCATTGCCTTATCACCAGTGATGGTGATCTATGACGCGGAATGTTAACAAATGGGCTGCCTCCGCTATAGCAGGAGGAAGAAATTTTATTAAATTTTTTCGAACACTGTCCTATTTCATGTCCGTCTCCGTTGGAAAAACGAAACGTTTACGAGGGTAATAATGGTGAATAATTATGTTCAGTACAAGGGTTATTTGCAAGATGGCTTTCGACCGTTCGTCGAAGACGTTTCTCAATGCGCCTGGCTTGATCTATCACATTTGTTTTGTCCAGTAAGTTCTTTTCGCTTTCGGACAGATCTATTTATTACACCAGTTTTGTCCACGGTATCTCAGTATAACGACATTACACGGCATTTTTTTCAGCCCTTGCTACAGGAATTTACTCATGTTAAAATGATTGGAATAATAAATTGGGCAGATGGGGTTGACTTATGATTTGTTTGAAACGACGAATGCAGGACGAATTTATCTTCTGGGTAGTTTATTGCTTAAAACAATCGCAGAATACTGGACATAGCCAGATAAAATAAAAGCCATTGAAGGGAAACACACTGCAATACTTTATAGGAAACCATTTTCTTTGACCCATTATGACTCGTTTGTTCCGTGATGAATTGTGGACTGTAAATCCTTTCGAATGATCAACTCCAAGTAGCCAAAAAGCCGAAAGCTGCTCTATATTTCTACCCACGGTTCATTCTGGTTTCTAAGCACTAGCACACTATTTATTTCTAGATATTTGCGTTACTACCCAAATGATCACCTTAATTCATTAAGCGTCAATTAGGACATAAAACTGACAAACTTATCTTAAACAAGCGGTAATCATGTGACTGACTGCGTCCTCGCGTGATTGGGACTTATCAATCACTAAGCAATTCTCTCTTGCATAAATCATGAGCAATGTTACTGGATAGAAACCATGCTGATCCCTACCCTCCGGCCGGGTCTATTCGTATTCCAAA
>JXXB01013123.1:0-14051 GCA_000956275.1 Anopheles koliensis
AAATTTTAGTTATAATAATTATAATTGATTTGTCCTTTTACAATCGACTAGTCCATAGTGCTTATGCCTCAGCGGCTGTAGAGGCCGGGCGGATGTAATCCGTATCGTTGATTCAGTTTGCCTGTGTTTAATTTAATATTGTGTTCGCCGGGACTCTGTTGAGTTTAGTAAAAGTTAGTGAACTTTTTGGTCTAACCGAAGCTAGTAACGTTGAAATTTAGTGGCATCAGATTCAATTTCAGTTGAACCCCAAAGAATACGGTCGATTTTGTGAGTGTTCCGTTGTATCGAATGTCGTAAGATACAAATCAATATAATTTGATCGTAGCATTGGATTAGCAATCCCTAATCAGATTTCTCATTTATTGTAAAATATCTATTATTATGTTTTACTATTTTGCGGACGTACCAGGATCGTCTTTCATATTATGCTTCGTTCATAAATTATTTAATGTCTTTTTGTAGTTGGAAGGCAAGCCGGCCGGTTTTCTGTTCGTCATCCATTCTTTAATCTCACCTTGTTGGTGATAAATCCCAGCGCTAGATATATCCTAATCGTAATTAGACGGCAAAAGCAGTGGGTACAAAGTCCAGGAATGCACAAAAAAAGCAAATCATCGTTACCGTGCGCACTTCGCAAATCGATAGCGCAGTGTCAGAGGTCATATTTTAGATGAGTTTTAAGTTCTCAGTGACTCGAAGAGTTGTATCACGTTACTTTAAAGCTCAGTAAAAAGAAATGTAATATTGATGGTTTGTGCTTTGGATGTTAGAGCTTTTGGCTGTGATGCAATATAAGTGAATTAGAAATGCAGTTTCAAGTCGGTCTAAACTATCAGTAATATGTTATGTGTTTAAACCCGCTTGTGACCATTTTTCCAGCATTCGTGTGTTGCTTGTATATGTTACATGCATTGCAATCTTCTCCAGCGCTGTGAAGAAAAGTATTTACACCAATATTTAATCAAAACATTTTCAATCGTGACAAAAATCCCACCATACATATTGCGTACACATAATACATGCATATTCGTAGCAGCATCGTATATAGCCGTCGATGACACCATATGGCAAACACGGTTCGGTATTAGGATGAGATCATAGACTGGAGCCAAAAAGATCTGATGAACGAAGAAGTGTAAGGTGAAGTAGATAGAAGAACACTTGTGATCGCGAATACCGCGACCAGGAGGAAATAAACTAGCTCGTTTCCTTAACGGAACGAAACTGCGATTATGAAGAAGCAACGAAAAACGAAAAGTAACTATGATGAAGTTTGTGTGAAGGCAAACTTGATACACCGGTGAGTCAGTAACTGGCGTGTGCATAAAAAAACGAATTAAAATAAACGGTGCATGTATGTCCGCACCTCCGCACCTTGTACATCACCAGAGTTGATGCGTTGGAGGCGTTATGCCCCACCATCAATGGCACCGATTGTTCTCACGAACGAGGGCCTGAATGCATTTTAGCCCCCCTTGCATGCACATGATTTCCCGGCATGGCTGAATGAGTGCATTTCTATGTATGCACCTTATATACCAGTCAACACTAAACGGTACTGGCAGTTCTTAGCCACCTAGATCGAATAAAAATCAAATCGATTGCTCTACTGCACACTAGTGACTTGAGGATCGCAGTAGCGTAAGAGTGGTGTAAAATAAAGTGTCTTGTTTTTTTCTTCGCGTTTTCCATCCAATCCCGTAACCACAGAAAATGGATCAGAAAGAGGACAGACTGGACGTCATTATCTTCGGCGCCAGTGGCTTCACCGGCAAGTACACGATCTTCGAAGGTATCAAGCTGCTTGAGGGCCTTCGCTGGGGCATTGCGGGACGCAGTCGGGACAAGCTGCGCCAAACCCTGGCCGAAATCGAGAAGAAAGCCGACAAGGATTTGTCTGAGGTGCCGATCTTTACGGCCGATCTGAAGGATGAGGAATCGCTAAAGCAGATGGCCGCTCGGTGCAAAGTGCTGATCAACTGTTGCGGTCCGTACCGATTCTACGGTGAGCCGGTAGTGAAAGCGTGTATCGAGGCTGGCACGCACCATGTGGACGTTAGCGGAGAACCGCAGTACATGGAGCGAATGCAGCTGGAGTATCATCAGAAAGCCCAGGAAAAGGGTGTCTACGTCGTGTCGGCCTGTGGTTTCGATTCCATTCCGGCCGACCTGGGTACCGTCTTTCTCGAGCGTGAATTCGACGGTGTGGTCAATTCGGTAGAAACGTACCTGCAGATCTCGTCAAAAATTCCGCATGACGGTGGAGCCGTGCTGCATTACGGCACGTGGGAGTCCGCGATTTATGGTCTGGCGCATGCGAACGAGTTGAGGCCGTTGCGCACGCAACTTTACAAAACACGCCTGCCCAACTTTCAACCACGTCTCAAGGATCGTATGGCTGTGCATAAGACGAGCATTGTGGATGGATGGTGGGCGGTCCCGTTTCCTGGTTCGGACCGCTCGGTCGTAATGCGCTCCCAGCGTCATTTCTACGACACGGAAAAGAAACGGCCAATTCAAATGAAAGCATACGTGGCTTTTGAGTAAGTAAAACGTTGTTCCGGCGAACGAATCGGAATAATGGCTTCTTTTTTGTTCTTCATTTTCTACTCAAGGTCGCTGAAAACTGTTTTTGGCGTTGCACTTGTTGCGATTGTGTTTGCTATCATGTGCCGTTTTAAATTCGGCCGTCAGTTGCTTCTCAAGGTAAGTGAAAACTTTTACATCGATGTATTACAAACAAAACAATGAAAATAACTTTCTAATATGTGCATCCATTTCTGCAAAACGTTCCAGTACCCAAAGCTATTCACACTCGGATTCGCTTCACATGAAGGACCGTCGGAAAAATCGATGGAAAACGCCCAGTTTGCTATCTACTTCCGCGGTGAAGGTTGGGATAAGGAAGAAAAGCTACTGGAACCGACCGATCAGTTCAAAAGCCCACCGACGAAGAAGATTGTCACGAAAGTGTCCGGCACCAATCCAGGGTACGGTGCGACCTGCGTCGCCTTGATCCTATCGGCCCTTACGATTCTGCGCGACAGTGATAAAATGCCGGGAAGGTAAGCTACTAACGACACGGTTTCCTTTTTTCCAAACATGCTGAGAATTTTTCTTTTCTAGCGGTGGAGTCTACCCGCCCGGAGCTGCATACGCTAAAACGAGCCTTATCGAGCAACTGAGCAAAAATGGTTTCACCTTCGAAGTGATCAAATCATCTAAGAAGTGAAATGATCAGCATCTTTTATAAATAATTTGCACCCATTAATGGCAAAACTATGAGCAGCCTGGTGGTAGCAGTGGTTGGTATAAGTGGCTTTCGATATACTAACGGTAACAATTATGAATAGGAGGCATCGCATTCACTAACTGTACGTGCAATTAAATGTTTCTTTTTTATGTTAAAATATTTTGAACGTTTTATTGGTTGGAAGAGTTGTTGATGTCAATCCGAAATTGGCTCGGTCGCTTTTGATAACAAACTCATTTTCAACTGGTAAACACAGTCCTCTCATTTCTTTCGTAAGATAAAAACACTTTGCGCACATCCGTTTTAAAAAAACTCACCTGAAATAAAGTGCTTTATTTGGAAGAACTTAGATGTAAACAGTTGCAGTATCTGTAAAACGGAGAAATGAAATTATTATATTCTCATAAACGCTATTCTAGATGATAGTTAATAAGTTGTTCTATATAATTTTGCAATTTTTAATTTAATTTTTCATATTAAGGACGAACATAATACCGGTCTATAAATTTTGGTTTCATCGAACAGATTACTTACTGCTGTGGTGAGCTTGTGGTAAAATTGTAGAACAGCGTTTTCCCGCTACTTAATGGCACAACATTGTGCATGGACATTCATCATCTGCAATGCCACTGTTGGTAGAATCCATCATTTCGGTAAATTCATCAAAACCAACCAATGCGCCAAGTTAAAGCCACGCTCTTCGGGCAAAATGGGGACCGAAAAGTGCTTTGATGATTATACGATTGTTCAGCATTATTTGTCCGTCCCATGGCAAACAGATAAAACACTCGCCGAGTGCGACCTTTCACAAGAGAACGTACGTTTTTGATAACAAAATAGAGTTTACCATATCTCTGCAGGAAGAAGAATGCAATGCGCTCACAGCGTCAATCATCTGAAAAAAGTATTAATTAAGTTTGGAACCAGCAGGATCCATTAATCACAAATTAATCAATCGAAGAAAAATACAGTCATCTAGCTAGCAGCAAACACTACCAAGTTGGAATGACGAGTCATCCAGAGGAATCTATCATTTTTCGCATCCATTTTTGGTCTACAAACATCACATCAGCTACTAAAAGCTTCTTATATGTTTTACAATTTTTTGCTTTATTTTCTGAAAATTTTCCATTTTTTTGCTTGTATTTCGAAAAATACGATTTTCCATTAGCATCGGTTTTGCCAACCGGACTGACCTTATTACCCTACAGAGTTTTGTTGACCATATATCCATCTACACTGACGATCAGCGTCGGTTGGGTTTTTTTTTGTTAATACGATTTCCCTCGGTGCCGTTTCTTAATATGAGTTTGCAATTTATGAAATATACGCTCACACACTAAATAGTAGATTATAATTATACAATTATAGTTGGTTGGTTTGAGAGTTTGAGAAAAGGTGAATAGTAGCGTTATTTGTTTTAAAACAAAGCCATGTTAGAAGAAGCACGATGCAAAATCGCTCACCATGAGACGTTCGATGATTTCATCCTGCTTGCATATAGTATTGCTTTTCCCCTTTCTTCCTTGGTTACCAATGGAAACCAAAAAGTGGGGTGTGTGCAAAAGTATAGACTCTTTCAGTTTCCCAGCTTTGTGCACAGCAAGCTGTAGAAGATACCAACGCACGTCACCAATCGAACAGAATTGCAGAGCCACTAACATAGAGCCATTGTTGTCGTCTTCAGGAAGAGAGTCCTACGGTTTGTCTGTTTGTCTCGGTCTCGTACAGTTCAACGTGTCTGTATGTTCCTATTCTCACTGGTGTTGAAAAAAGTCTTCTAACCACGCGGAAAGCAGCAGTTGAAATGTTGCTGCATGAAGCTGCTGCTGCTGCTGCTACACACTATGTGCTTCATCTTGTTTGCACTGGAATGAGCCACTTCAGCAGATTTTTACATATCAATTCGCACTCTAGGCCAAACTGGGCGGTCTACATAATTAGCACTGCTTCTATTACAAGTTGTCCGAGTGGTTATTGAGTAAACTTTTGTTCATTATTTACTTCTCTGTTGTATTCATGTTTCCTTTCGCATGTGCGTGTAAAAAAAAACATTTTCTACGCGTTACATCTTTGCCAGTTGTGACAGAAAAAAATCATATTGTTATAAAAAAACATATGCGTAGTTTGGTCATTAGCTACGTCCTCTTCTGTATAGATTGCTCGTATGGGAGCTTCGAACTTATGTGCCAGTGCACAGATACTAGTGCTGTTTTTCAGGCGGCTTCCGTGGTTTCCGCTTCCGCTGTGTTCCAAAATGCCAACTTTTAGCGACTTCCGTCGCCTCGGGATCTACTTGAAGAGTATTTAATCTTCATATCTGTTTCCTTATACTATCTCATACGTTAGGGTTTATTTTATTCAACTTCATGCATTTCATTCAGTGTTAAGCAATTTAAAGATACGATATTATGTTTCATTTGTTTCCATACACGTATTTCAAAAGATGACCGTCACGTCTCATCGGGGACAAATGTCGTTTAACATCGGCACCAATTCACGGTGCCTCGACATGTAATTATGTTTCGTTTTCCTCAATAACGATGTTCCTGTTCCTGTGCGGAACCTAACGCTTTGTATTGCACACCCGTTTTTGAAAAGAAATAGTATGATCATGGAGAGTATTTTGAGATACAATCAAGAAGAAAAATAATACGCAGTCGCGTAAAAAAAAACTACGTCGCAGAATGGTATATTTTATTTGCACTAGTTTCTATGTGTTCGCTTCGAGTTGGGATCAAAACTAGAAACAATCGCCAAAAAAAAATGTTAGACTCATTGAAACAGGAAAAGAAAAGGTTCAAGTACTCCAACGCGACTCCCGAGGGACTAATTAAGTTACAAGAAAATTTTGATACAATCCAAATTTGTTCGAAACTTATCTCGATCGGTCATATCTATTATTTATTGGTGTTGGTGGTACGAGTGTAAAAATACAATATAAAAATATCAAACATGCTAAACACACGCGCACCGTAACGCAAAACACTGTGCCATATGCCAGTGTGTTTTTAACCGCATCCGAAATTCGCCTTTTTTGCTATTGCATGTTTAAAATGTAAAATTTGTAGTGTAGTAAACCTTAAATTAAAATGTATTCTTATTGGATGTAAACATATACTGCCAATTCGCTCACGACACTCTTCATGTTAATTTTTACTCAAACCATACCACCATTTTGGCGGTAAAGATTGATTGTTCTATGTAATTGCCACAAGTACACACCAACCAGGCGGATGTGTGCGACTGTTTTCGCACCCGCCCTTCAAACAATCTCGCTAACTCTACACACATCGATAGAAAGTTTCAAATTCTATAATCGCAGTAAACACTGACCAACCAGTATATGGTATATGATTGAAGCTTGTCTTCGTCTTGAATGAAAAAAAAATCCTTTTCGTCGCAATGGAAGGGAAGCAAACTCTGCCCCCTAAACGGCACACGTAAAAAAATGGAGGAAAGTTCGTCGACCATAGCGCACATCGCAACACATTGACATTCCCGTTGTCTGTAGAGAAGATATGGTACGAATAGGGTGTCCGAGTCAGAGATATAGAGTAGTGTCGTGGGACGTCCGTGTGTGAGTGAGTATGTATGTTTGTATGTGGGGAGGGGAGAGTGTGGTTGTGTGGTGTCTACCTTGCGCTTCGTCGTGACGCTTAGAAGCGTCGATTCTGGTTACCACCGCCGCCCCCCTGACGATTGTTTTGTCCCATTCGGTTCGTCTGTTGGGAGCCACCGTTGAATCGCTTGCCGCCAAAGTTTCCACCCATGTTAAGCCGGTAACCACCACCACTGCCCATACCGCCGCCAGCTCCACCACCCACGTTCTGGCCAAAGTTGCGGTTGCCGATGCCACCACCGCCGCCCATATTGTTGCGATTACCACCGCCCATGTTGCCACCGGCGTTGTTGGAGCCACCGCCAAAGTTTCCGTTGTTGGAGTTGTTGAAGTTGTTGCGCTGGCCGCCACCGCCTCCACCGAAGCCGTTGTTCAGGTTGAGATTGGGTAGTGGTGGATCGCCACTGTTGAACGGGTTACTGTTGCCACTGATTGCGAGCCCCTCGCCGAGATTCTTGCCCGAAATGAAGGCCAATCGAAGCAGATCCTGAATGACCTGGGGATTGCTGAAATCGCCACCATTGTTGGGGTTGAACTGATTGCGCGGTCCCTGCATGCCAAAGTCTAGAGAGATAGCGAAAGAGAGGGACGCGAGGATTAGGAAACGTCCAGTGGGATAGAATAAACGAAAATGGAAACTTACTAGCTGGTCCACTGAAGCGGCTGCGCTTCAACGGTGGTGGACCGCTCGAACGATCTGATGAAACGTTCTCCAGCACAGCCGGATTTTTGTCGATAATTTCCTGCATTGCGAGCGAAATTTTCTCATCATTCTCCTTGAAGATCTTCTTGTTGATCCGGCCCGTCACTGGCTCCACGTTGCACCGAACCGGGCGCTGCTTTTCGTCCAGCTTCAGCACCTTCTCGGCGATCTCCTTGTCACGGAACTCGATGTACGCGGTAGTGCGATCCTTCTTCACCACACACTCGATGAAGCCGAACTTGCGGAACTTTTCAAACAGTTTCTCCTCGGTCACGGCCAGGTTCAGCCGCACCACCTTGATCGACTTCTCCGTGTCGAAGTACGTGTCCTTGCGGCCCGGGAACACGTGCAGACACTTGCTCTGGAAGTGTTTTCCGTTGAACGCCTTGATCGCTTCGTTGGCCTGCTCGCGACGCGCGAAGTAGATAAGCGCTGCCATTACCATGGACGTTTGGCTCTGCTTGTACGAGGGAATGTTTGGCGAGAAAATAAATTTAATGTGTCCACCGTAGCTGGAGAAATACTGTTTGATTTCGCGCTTGTCCGCCTTGTACGGGAGGTTCGCAACGTAGATTGGCCACAGCTTGGCCAACGGTTGGGGGGACGCTGCTTCTGTTCTTCGCCTTCCTCACTCGAGACACCCTTCTTCATCGCGGGAAGCTTGATATCTAACACTACCGGACGAATAGTTGGGAATCATGATCAAATCGAAAGCAATGGTTAATTTTCCGCCAACAGACACGGAGAACACAGACAACACAAACTTACCCAACGGACCATCGTATCGCTTGACGGCGATAGTCTTATCCTCTGTGGCGTTCTCCTCGTCCTTCTTCGGCACCGGCATGGAGGTGCACTCAAGTGCCCGCTCGACCGAGCTTGCATCCTTGAAGCAGATCATGCCGTGCTCGTCGCCGAACTTGCGCCTGTTGACAAAGTCAATTTCGCCGTACTGCTCAAAGTGCGAGTACAGCATTTCCTCCGTGATCGTTTTGTCCAAATTCTCCACGTACACGGTCGTCTTAAAATTCGGTATCATCGTGGCAATAACGTGATGCGCGTGGACACGCTTACCCTCGAAAAGCTGCTGGTTCAACTTGTCCGCAGCGGCCTTCGCCTCTTCGGCAGTCTCGTAGAACACCTGCGCGGCCGGTCCGAAGTTGCCGGTCGTGACGCGCACCTCGGTCACGGTACCGGTACCCTCGACGGCCTTTTTCAGCTCGTCCTGGGAGCTGATCCAGCTCTCGGGAATGTTGTACATCTGGACGCGGTTCAAGTTGCGGAAGAACAGCTTAGCCGCCCGCAGCACGTCAATGTGCTGATTCTGGTCGTGCCCATTGCAATCGTACACGTTAATGCCCGCCTCAGCGATCTTCTTCATCGCCTCCTCCTTGTCCTCCGGACTGGTGCAAGTCACGTAGGCAAGCGGATGGAACAAAACCACCGACTGGACCTTGGCCAGATCTTTAAACTTCTCATGCACGTCCTCCTCCGTTACGTCTATATTTTCACACACATACACGCACAGCGCATACATATATATTTATATACATAGGATGTGGCAAAAACATACAAATTGTCATCGTCACGTCACGTCAACGCGTGGACCAAAGCACGAAAATCACCATCGAATGGAATAGAGAAAGAGAGAAGAGAAAGAAAAAATAGAAACCAAAATAAGGTGATAACCATTCTCAATAGTTTGCATACTGTTGTTTTTGTGTTTGGTTCGCGTGTTTGAGCCACAACCTGCCACAACCGGTCCCCGCACGAATCCCATCGTTTGTTCCCCATCCGGCAAGCAGGATGACGGACAGGACTCGCAGGAACGCGGATGCGTCGAGCGTAGGCGCACGTGCAAGCGGGCATCACCACACACCAAATTCAACACAATCAACCAAACCAACTACTTGTGTGTGCGCAAGCAACCGACCAACTGTCGGTTGGGTAGGGAAATTATTTTACTTTTTTTTGTACCAAAACAAAGCAACGAGTAGAACAAAATAAATGGTGTGGGAAAACTTACTCTCATTATCAACCACATGCACGAAGACATCCTTCTTCATGTGACAAATGACGATGAACTCAAGGTGCATACGCAGCCGACGTCCGCGGAAGACAGAGTTTTCTTTCTCCTTCAGTGCCTTTGTTGCCGTCTCCTTATCTTTGAAGAGCAACAGGGCCAAGGTGTACTGTTTGTAGTGGAAAATTTCCACACTTTCAACCGGATGGTCCGCAAAAAGCTCCCGCAGTTCCTCCTCGGTGATGTCGGCTGGCAGATTGCCAACATTCAATTTCTTTTTGTTGTCTGAAAACAGAACGCACAAAACGGAGAGAGAGACGACGATACAGAAAACAATGCATCTTGCGTTTTTTTTTTCATTGATATGTTTTTGTTTTGGACGGCACCAATTCCGCACGTCATAGAAGCACGTTTCATGCGGTTGCAGTTTGGATTGTCCCGAACAGTTCAGCGGCATACAACTGCTCCGATGATTTTACCGATGGTTATAGCATCCAATCGCTAGTCTAACTATCACTAGAACGTATATCAAATGTTTCGTTCCAAAAGAGCACGACTTCTTGTGATCAGTGGAAAAAAAAGTTCTCTACGAAAGGTTACGCTTTTTACGACTATTTTTTCGGTGAAGCGGATTCTCCTCGTGTCGTTTATACTGAATGAAGATGCTGCTGCTCCGTTTTATCTGCTGTTGCTCTGAAATAAACAATTTTAGGTTTGGAAATGCATGCAGTTGAACACGATGAAGATAACATTCATTATGATTTGGGCGAAACTTGTAGATTTGTTGCTTTATTTTATCCCGGAAACATCTTCTCATCGGGCGCCATATCGCGTATACCGACAGGCAACATAAGCATATTTCCGATGGCGTTATTCCTTTCCCCATCTCACGCACACACACTCTTGTTGTACCGGCGAGGTAGAAGTATGCGCGCACGCGCCTGCATGAGTGTGTGTGTGTGTGTGACTGGCATTCTCAATTTTTCACTGCCGCCGCCATTGTTCTTCCAAATCGATGAATTTTGTCTCATGCACAAGATTGTAATTAAAAAGTACTGTAAACATTAGATAAAAGAGATTTTCTGCTTCTACTCAACGTTTTCTACACTACGGCCGGCTCCATGCTTTGAAGTAACCTTTATTTGCCTACGTTGTGTGCGTCGCCATTTTACCTTGCCATAGGGCGTCCTTTTTCCAGGTAGCAAGAACGATTGGCGCAGTTGGAAAACATCCACAAGTGGAATCATTGGAATTCTTGTTTTAATCACATATTTTACAGAACTGCTACATTATACACCGTGCGAAGGCGTTGATCAACAGGGACAATTTTCCATATCACAACTTCACGCTTACTCACCAGCCTTCATCCGGGATGGATTGTTATCAGCCATGATGTCTCACTGTTCCGTGTGGGATGTTTCACGTGAACAAATATAATTCACTTTGTAGATTCCTTCACAAATTTATTTCACTTCACAAAGCACTAAGCTTCACTTAAAACACGAAAATATCAATCCAAATGTGCGGACGTCCGTCGAGAGTGGGTACGCTTCCTCCGTCACAAAAAATGAGATGAAAAATGGTGGAATGACAGTATGAAAAGATTTACTTTGACAGCGGGTACCACCCCGCTTTCGATCCGGTAGCTTTAAACAAGCTATGACGTCACAGTAGCTCGAGCAGGGTCGATAATTTAGTGTGCGAAAGCGAGATAGAACCATCGAGAACCGTGCACAAGATAAGTTTTGAGGCCCATCACTACTGTGTTTTGTAAGCAATTCGGAGTGGACAAGATCAGTCGAAAAATTATAATTTTATTTTCAATGCTGCACCTCTAACACCTTTGATTATGTACCTGTTAATTACAATAAACATAATGAATTTCACTAACGATTAAATAAACGAATTAAATATGCACTCTATTTATTATTCGACAAGCCTACACGCGTTCACGCTGCTTAGTAGCTCCTTAAGCGCAATCGATCTTTGATGATAACTGTTCGGTTTTACCGAATTATACTTTCAAGATAGGCTAGATGTTTTATAACACATGCAGCGAATCCACGGACTTTCTTTCATGAAATGCAATCTCAACTCATTAACTTTTTTCAATTCTGTTTATGTGAAGCATTAGCATACGAAAATCATACAATAGATAGAGATAAGGTTTGGTGCTACATCTTGTGTGAAGCGCAATGATAGTGTACACGTCTTTTGTGACCGTTTTATGTTAAGCAATGTATGAGGGCTGTACGATATTTCTACTACTTGCAGAACTATCTATGTGTTAAGAGGGCGAAAAACGTACGCTGCATAATAGGAAAGTAACGTGAAGGGAAGATAAAGAGAGTACAAATGTCGATGGTTGTTTTGCTTTCTTCTGCTGACACATTTTATAATGTTCGCTCATATGGCCTTTGCATATCATTGTTATTTTTTTTCGTTCCTAATGTTTAGCAACTTTCGAACGCATCGAATTCTCGTTAGAGCTCTAGAGCAGCAACATTGTAAGAGAAGAGGAGGAATAAACTAACGTTAGAAGTGTATCGATTTTCATATTTGCTGCACTTAATGTTATAGTAACTCCCCGAAGGCTGTGGTCTTCATCCCGTTTGGCAATCATGAGAACAATATTGCTTACTGGGAACCTCGCGACTACTAATTTTATTTCCGACAGACCTTCCTTCTCGTTTTTGCGATCGTTGAGTGCAACGTCGGAGTGGAGTTTCTTTGTTTCTACGAATCCTGATTTAGCTAGCTTTAAGTCAACTACCATTCAACTAACTAAAACACTCACATGTAAATAAAATTAATTAACAAGCATCCGCAACCCAAGTCCCGAATGTACACAATAATGCGCGACGATCTTTACATTTTTCATCCTCGCTAGATCAGTGTTTAAACAAAAAAGAAAAAAATAACTCGAAAAGCGGGGCGATTAATTAACTAAAGATTAAAAACGGAGACCATTGAGATGCGGTTTTAGTGTAGTTCAAACTAAAGCAAACCCAAAACGGTGCTGATATAGATAAGAAAAGTACCTATTAATGTGTGTCTCTTTTTATGAACAACAGCAAAATCAGCTGGCTTTTGGGCTTTATTGGCGATCAACAATGCAGAAAAAGGACGACGACGACGACGACGACAACGTTGACAACAACCGATCGAAAGAGGATCAGTGCTAAAAAGTTCTAATAACAATACATTCAAAAGGCACTTTTTATAGTTACGTGTACAAGGTTGTTCTTTTGCTTGAATGGTAATTGCATTTTGTCCACATTAGGCAGTTAATGTGATATTTCGTTTTGCTATGCACTTAGCCTTTATGCTTACTCAGATTAAGAAAGAGACTGAAATGATAGTACATATCACAAAACCGTTAAACGCAGCTGGAGTAGATAATTCGCAATCAAAATAAAAATCGATCACGATAGAAGTAGGCTCAAATTGTAATTCAATCAAATTGACAATTAGTACGCATGTGTGCATAGACGTACGGAAGAAACGAACGGTACTGCTGATCGTTTTATGATGATCCACTTATTGTGTGGTTTAATTGAATGATGCGTTATTTCTTACTGAAGGGGAGAGTGAGATAGCGGGGTGAAAGATTGTGGCAACTGTGCGAGGAGATGACTGAAAATGCGTATACCAAGTGTAGCCTAGTACATCAGCAAGCCGTGTCGTCGCAGATGAGGAGATTTTGAATCTCTTCTGCAGGGTAAAATCGGTCGCAACACGTGATACGACCAACTTCCCGCCATCAACCACCAATTATGTTCTGTGTTATTGCTTTCTTCTTCTTGCCATATTTAAGGGGAGGTTTCTTTAACAAACATTATGCACCGTTATTGCTATAATCATTCGTATAACACCTTCTAGCATTTTGTGTAGCGAACCCTAAATTGTTTGAAAAAGTGTATACTTTGCACCAATATAGTTATGTTCTGCATAGACTAGGTCAGTTTTAATTGTTAAGCGCAAAAAACTGGGCTGCCTTTTGTTGCTGTAAATGGCCGATGCATTTGGCGAACGCTCCTCTTGCTGCTCTCTTCTACTTAATTGACTATAATATCGGTTTACCCCATTGCCGTGCCCTGTGCACCCTCAGACTGTCGAATAATTAGCCCATATTCTTTTTCAGTTTGCTTGTTATCACACTCTTAACGAACTCTACGGTTTCCGGGCACTACATTACGCTTCATAGTCGTGTTACCTGTAGTCGCGACCTTCAATCCAGCATAGGAATTACCACCCACGAGGCTACGTATGCACTCTGTAGTTCTTGATGTTTATATGTCCTTCGATGGAATTAGTATTCGATGTTTTAAATATTGGTTACATCTAAATAACGCGAGCTTCGGTGACGTACCTGTTCTTCTCCGTCTATAAGCGTACCACTGTGCCTTTGCCCCTTGAGTTTCTACCCTTTTCAATGTCGTTTGCC
>JXXB01013124.1:0-10518 GCA_000956275.1 Anopheles koliensis
TGACCATCGACAACGGTGTGTTCGAGGTGGTGGCCACCAACGGTGACACCCATCTGGGCGGCGAGGACTTCGATCAGCGCGTCATGGACCACTTCATCAAGATGTACAAGAAGAAGAAGGGCAAGGACATTCGCAAGGACAACCGTGCGGTGCAGAAGCTGCGTCGTGAGGTGGAGAAGGCCAAGCGTGCTCTGTCCGCTAGCCACCAGGTGCGCATTGAGATTGAGTCGTTCTTCGAGGGTGATGACTTCAGCGAGACGCTGACCCGCGCCAAGTTCGAGGAGCTGAACATGGATCTGTTCCGTTCGACGATGAAGCCGGTGCAGAAGGTGCTGGAGGATGCGGACATGAACAAGAAGGATGTGGATGAGATTGTGCTGGTCGGTGGATCAACCCGTATCCCGAAGGTGCAGCAGCTGGTGAAGGAGTTCTTCAACGGCAAGGAACCGTCGCGCGGTATCAACCCGGACGAGGCCGTCGCGTACGGTGCGGCTGTCCAGGCCGGTGTGCTCTCGGGCGAACAGGACACGGACGCGATCGTGCTGCTGGACGTGAACCCGCTGACCATGGGCATCGAGACGGTCGGTGGCGTGATGACGAAGCTGATCCCGCGTAACACCGTCATCCCGACGAAGAAGTCCCAGATCTTCTCGACCGCCTCGGACAACCAGCACACCGTCACGATCCAGGTGTATGAGGGCGAGCGTCCGATGACGAAGGACAACCATCTGCTCGGAAAGTTCGATCTGACCGGCATTCCGCCGGCGCCGCGCGGTATCCCGCAGATCGAAGTGTCGTTCGAGATCGACGCCAACGGTATCCTGCAGGTGTCGGCCGAGGACAAGGGCACCGGCAACCGGGAGAAGATCGTGATCACCAACGACCAGAACCGTCTGACGCCGGACGATATCGAGCGGATGATCAAGGACGCCGAGCGGTTCGCCGACGACGACAAGAAGCTGAAGGAGCGCGTCGAGGCACGCAACGAGCTGGAGAGCTACGCGTACAGCCTGAAGAACCAGCTCAGCTCGAAGGACAAGCTTGGCGCGAGCGTATCGGACGACGACAAGGCGAAGATGGAGGAAGCGATCGACGAGAAGATCAAGTGGCTGGACGAGAACCAGGACACCGAGGCGGAAGAGTACAAGAAGCAGAAGAAGGAGCTGGAGGACATCGTGCAGCCGATCATTGCCAAGCTGTACGCCAACAGTGGCGGTGCCCCGCCGCCAGCGGCCGGCGAGGACGACGATGAGCTGAAGGACGAGCTGTAAGTGAGTTCCGAGCCTCAAGCCACCTTCCAACAACGACCGACCAGCAAGTCCAACAAATCGCGCGCCTTTCACAGAAACCCCACTCATAATAGGTGGAGCACATCAGCTTCACTAGCTGCATTCGTCGACCATCATGCGAAACCATCATCTTCACGAAAGGCAAGTCGTTGTCCTTTTCTTATTTCTACACCACCCCACCGTGGACCACCGTGCGGTGCGCGTTTACCCGGTGCGGGTGGTGAGCGCGGAAGCGTGTTTATGCGTTCGAATGGGTGCGCGCGCGCCGCCTATTCATCCAGTCTCGTCTTATTTTCTAGATGAGTACTTTTCTCAACACACAAACACCCATTCAGAGCGTGCGTTCGTGCGTACCCGCCCGGTCGCTTAAGTGTATGTATCCATGCAAGCAAAGCCCACAGTAGGCTAGGCAGGCTAGGTTACGAGTAGTTCTACGTGTTGACTGCGAGATTTTGTTTTTGAGTTTGATAAAAGCGCACACACGAGCGCGCCGCACGCGAGCAGTCCGTTTCCAATCGTTTTATTTATTTTGAGCCAGAAGCAAGCGACACGCGCTAGAAGTAATACTGAAAGGATAGAAATAGAAGATGCGGCGCGGCAGGAGCACTTGGATCGTGTTTTTCGGCAGGAGAAAAGTTCGTCCGGAAAAGGAATTGCCTGTTCGGGTGTGTCTTCCCTCGGACCGATCTGTTTCTTCTGCCATTCTGTTTCCCTCGAGTGCGTTCCAACGGAGTGTGCACCTGATTTTCATGTGCGTTAGGTAGAATTTACGCTCCCTTAATATGTAGTGCACGGCGCCGATACGCGTGCCTCCCGATGAACGGAGTGAGAAATGGTGAGAACGAATTGCACCCGCTCCTGAAATTCTGCTCCCTCTCCCTGGTTCTGATCGTGCATTTTGTTTTAAAGAAAAAACCCTTGTTTTGTTCGTGTCTTACACCAACTCGTCTTTTTTTTTTACTATCCGTATGATATTCTCGTAAGTGTGTGCGTTGTTTAGCAAAGATTGGCCCCACTGCCACCCACCCAACCCGTAGCGACAGAGGAACAAACACACCACGGGCCCCCTTTTGCAGCAAGATAGGATTTCCGCATAGCATAATGTACCTTAGCGTAGGGTAGCGCTCGAGCTAGCAAACCCGACGCTACGCTACGATTCCGTTTCAGTTCGTTTCATTATTTCTCATCCATCGACTGATTGTAATGTAAGGAAGAAAAGAATAAAGAAATGAAAAAAACTTAAAACATGAAATTGAAAACAAAATGATAACTTGAATATGCGTTCATGGATTGCTGGGATTCGGGTGAGACGCGAATGAAAGAAATGCCTCACAAAACGTTACCTGCTAGATCAACGAGTGGTTGATTTTGGGAAATGGGATTAGATATGTTTGTCAATACCAATCATCCTTTTGGGTGAGAAACCGTAAAATAGATACTTTTTGCATCCATTAGGATATTTAGAGAACTGTTTCTCAGAGCATCTACAACTTTCTTTCGTACTTCAATGATAATAAGCTCTAACATAAAACACGGATACGCATGGTTAACTTCTCATGTTAGTATTGATGTATCACGAAGGGGTTTTATTCATTTAACGTTTGTTGCTGCCAGCAATGGAAGCAGGGAGGAATGGTAAATGGTTCCGCGTTACAATTTAGTATTCCATTATGCGCTTTGCTTTTGCTACATGATTGATGTTTCTTGAATTAAGTAATTTCTTTTTAAACAATATACAACTACACAATTCATTCGATTGCAAAATATTCACATAAAAAAAAACACGAACAAACTGAAACTCATACGCACAGAAAACAAGATTAGTTGCTAGCTCGCCCGAAGGACGCTTGTTGCGAGTGTTTCTCTCTCCCACTTTATGCTTACGGGCGCTCCAATACATATTACAGCACGGAAGAGCGATTCAATTTCAATAAATAGAACGTAGCAAAATAGTGAAACATTAACATATATAAAAATTGCGCGCGTTCCGCATTTTCCACGAGCATTTTCAAGCGGGCTTATTTGTAGCTTATCGTAGACGCTGGTAAGCGAAAAAAGCCTAAAATGTCAGTTGCATAAACTGAGAGCGTGCTGAGTTAACGAACGTATCATACAATTCAGTTCATCGGCCGAGGTGGTGTCTCTCTCTCTCTCCTTCACACCCGAACGTTTACCCGAAACGCGGCCGACAGTTCGTTCGAAGGAAACGAGGCAAAGTCTGCCTTGGCAGCACGGTGCGGTTTCCGGTGGAGGTATTCCTGCATCACGTCACACGCTAGCTGTTCCGCCTTTGCGCGAATCTGCGACTGCAGCTGCTTCTGCTGGTTCGCGTGATCGAGTATCGTCTTCGAGACGCTACCGTGCACGGTACGGGTGGACGGTATTTCGGCGCCCGTTACCAGCGACATGATGAGATCGTGCTTCACGCTCGTGATCTTCTGCTCCAGCTGCTGGATCCGCTCGTCCTTCGGTTGCGGTACGTGCAGCGGCTCGAGGCTGGACAGGATCTTGCGGTACTCGTTCGCCTGCACCTTCAACCGCTCGGCGCGCTCGTCCTTGAAGGCACGCTTCAGCAGCGACAGCTCCTGGGCGATGTACGGCGAGCTGGCCGAGATGTCGAGCGCGGTCGTCGTCTTCAGGTCGACCTTGCGCGAGCTGAACGATTTCAGCTTATCGCGCAGGCTGCTCTTTTCGCTCTCGAGCGAATCGATATCGCTCTGCAGGTGGTCCATCGTTTCCTCGAACTCTTTCTCCTTTCTGCGTGGATTGGACACAGGGGGTGCAAAAAAAAAACAAGGGAAAAAACATACAGCATTAAAAATAGACATTTTGGCTAGGGCAACATTCGGTACGTACTGCTTCAGCTTGGCGCACACTTCGTCGTACTGCTTCTGCAGCCGCGTCGTGTTCGCTTCGTGATCCTGCTGCAGCACCGACAGCTTCTTCTCGGCCAGATCCTTCCGTATCTGCATCTCGGACAGCTCGTTCAGCTTCAGCTTGGCGGCCAGCTTCAGCTGCCGGATTTCGGCCTCCCGGTTCTCGAGCGTGGCGGTCAGTGTCTTCGTTTCCTCCAGCTGCTTCTTAACCGCCTGCGCACGCAGTATGATCGGTGCGACCGGTTTCTCCTCCGGTTTGGCCGCGTTCGTCGCCGAGATGATTTCGTACTCGTGATCGAGGAGATACTGTGCCAGCTGGCCCATGTCGGTGCTGGCCGCGCTCAGCACCGTCCGTATGTTCTGCGATGGGCCGAGGTCGTCCTGCTCGTACACCTTCTCGCATCCGTTTGAGAGGATCTCCCAGAGCTTTTCGTGCGGTACCGAGGTTTCCGTTTCCGGGTCGAGCGTTACCAGCTGGAGACAGTGGCGGTTGGCGTAGAACAGCACGCTCATCACCTTGTTCAGCGCTTCGGCCGTACGCTTCAGGTTGCGCAGTGTGTTCATCGAGAGATTGCACTTGGTAATGGCAACGTCCTGCGGGAGTCGGCGCTTGACGAGCTTCAGCTGTTGGCGTATGTTTTCCACGTTCTGTAGAATGTACTGTAGCAGCAAACCGGAGTCGCTCGTTTCGTCACCGGGCTGTTGGAAAAAAAGGGTTAGTGCCCGTCAATGCTCTCACACACACAGCCTACTACGCCACCTACCTTTATGAGCATCTTGACAATGTTCGAATCGTTCGCAATCGAATCGCAGGCGGCTCCGATCGAAGCGGTACAGTCGCGCACAATCTGTGTCTCATTGACGAGATCTTCGCCCGTCAGCAGTACCACGTACATTGCGTTGAAGAATGTGACGCACTTTTCCAAATCTACACAAAAAGGTAAATATTACGATCGTGGGTCAGTTTGTAAATATTTTTGAAAGTTTCTCAATTAATTTATGATGCCCCCTCCCGTCCAACGAATACTTACTGTCCGTGGACGAGTTTTCATCCAGCTGGTTCGCCTTCAGCAGATCCACAATCTCGTCCACCATCTTCTCCTGCGCCAGCATCTCCGGCAGTGCAGCACCGATCTTTAGCAGCGTGTCCGCCTTGCAGGCCGTCATGCTGAACAGGAACTGGTGCATGATGCTCTGCAGATTGTGCACGTGATGCAGCAACCGCGAACGGAACCCGAACTGAGCGACCTCGTGACCGGAGAGGATCGCGGCACGGTCCATCTGCGGTACGCTTGCGAACCGTTCCCGTGCCTGGCTCACGATGATGCCCGACTTAAAGACGATGCGCGAAACGAGCAGTATCACGAGGATCGCATCGTGATCACCACCGCGTGCCATAAACACGTCCGGCATGAAGGCCGTCAGGTAGCGCACGTGTTCGTTCGCCTGGGTCAGCTCGATCTGGCGCAGCTGCAGGTCGATGGCGCGCGTGAAAGCCTTCGATTCGGCGAACATCTGCTTGAAGTCGATCGTCTCGGAGATGAGCGCGGTGTCCTTCGCTTGCTGCTGTTGCTGCTGCTTGCTCGATTCTTGGTTCAAGCGTTCGCGCAGCTCCTGACACTGTTCGATTCTTGGTTCAGGCGCTCGCGCAGCTCTTGACACTGTTCGTTCAAACGCTGCACAAGCTCGCGGAACTTCAGGATCGTCTGGTCCCGATCGACGATCGTTTCGAGTGCGGCATCTTTTTCGCGCACTGCCTCGCGTTTGGCCGCATGCGCCATATCGAGCTCCTCGCGCATGTCCATCTCCAGCTCGTGGTTGCTTTCGACCAGCTGCTCGTGCACTTCCTCCAGTGCCTCCAGTTCGGCCACCTCCTCCTCAAGCGCTTTCACCTTATCCTCCAGCTCCATCTTCTTCTCGGCCAGCTGCTCGACCATTTCCTCCGCACCGAGTGCCGCATCCACCTGCTCCTGCAGATCGCCCAGCTGCGCCTCCAGTTCGTCAATTTTGGCCGAAAACTTTTCCTTCGTGCGCTGCAGCTCGGTCACCTCCGATTTCTTGGTGTCCAGCTCCTTTTCGAGCTTTTGAATTTCGTGCTTCTCGTGCGCGGAGAGATCGCGCAAACGGACCAAAGTCTCACGGAGCCGGGCATTCTGTTGCTCGAGCTGCTTGAATTCGTACGTCGATGCGACGGCCGACCCGTCACCGACGATCCTCCCGTCGCCACCGGCTCCACCACCACCACCACCGGAGCCGAGCTTCTCTTGCATTTCCGTTTTCAAAATCTCCAAATCGAGCGTCAGCTCCTCGATCCGTTCTTTGGCCGTTTCCAGTTCGAGCGCCAGCGTGTCGGCCTTCTCCTCGGCCATCTCCTTGTCGAGCGTGATCAGCTCGACGTTTTCCGCCAGCTCGGCCATCTCCTCGCTGTGCAGATCGCGCGCCTCGATGGCGTCCTTTGCCTCCTGCTTCGCGCGCTGCAGATCGCGCTGGAGCTGCGAGTGTGCGTCCATAATTTTGCTCTTAAACTCCACCAGCTGCTCGTACTGGGTTTTCATCTTGTCGAACTCGCGCAACCGTTCGCGATCCTCCGCTCGGCGCTGTTTGAGCGTTTCAAGCTTCTCGCTGAGGTCCGCGTTCTGCTTGCGCACCTCCTCCAGTTCCTGCTGCAGCTGCAGGATGTGGATGCGGTCTTCGGTGGTGGACCCGGGTGCAGGGGTCGGTGCCGGCGAGGGTGAGATGAGCGACTGGCCCGGTGTGAACTGTGGCTTTAGCGTTTCCACGAAACCGGTCTCGACGAAGGAAGCACGCTTCGACGTTTGCAACGACTCCGGTGGGCTCATGTGCGAACGCTGCAACGGTTCATTCCGGTCCGGTTTCACCATGGTCGGGATGGAGGAAACGGGCGTGGGAATGGACGACTGACCCGACGCCCGCTCGCTGCCCGGTGAGGTAAGTTGCGTTTTCGAACCGAGCGAACTCGTGCTGCGGTTGAGCGACATCCTGGAGCTAAACAGAGACGAACACGATCGAAAAAGCGAAAGATATTAGCAATCAATCGGTACACGTTAATTTCCTTGCAAACTAGCAACAACACCGAAACGGAGGAAGGCACATTGCAGATAAATAGCGTGATGTTGGATTCGTCATAAAAGCTCCAGAATGTACAATCCAGAACAAGCGTATCAAAGTGTGGAAGCTTAGAAAAAAAACAGGCAATGTGTGTTGAACGGAAACGGTATGAGTATTTAGAGAAGTGTGAAACGGAACAGCTTGTTGCATGAGAAACACTAGCGAAACAGGCCGAAACAAACCCATGGAGGAACAATTTCGAACGATGCAAACCGAAAGTGTAAACGAGAAAAACGGAAAACAAAACCCGATGAAATGAAACACTTCGTGTTTCAAGACAATGTTTAAGCGTTGCACCTTCTAGTGATCCAAATTATAAGAACGCAAAACGCATGATCGGGCGTGCACTTGTAATGTGGTGGAGGAGGGTCATGCAAAAAACGGCCGCTGCCACCGTCGGATGAAGTAGAACATGTAGGTGGTAGTGGTGGTAGTGTCTGTACAGTCGAGCGGGCAGCACAGCAAAAAACCATAATAATCATAGTAAAGTAATGAATGAGTAGTAAAATAACCTGGATGTTGACAGTGTCATTGTCATGGAGGCGCGCTTCGTTTGTGGCTGCTTAACCGGCGACTTCCGGCGCACCCTGCGGGCGTATTGTCGTGGATGGCGAGGGCAATGAAGAAACGGCGGGGGAATGGTGGGGGAAATGGATATTAAGCGACGCTTGCATTGCACAGGATAACGTTGACCGTTGCCATGACGACGAACATGATGGCGATGTTTGCAATTATCAACGGGAAGGAGAATGCACAGGTATGTGACGGAGCCGAATCAATCCAATGTCAACGTCGCGTTGTTAGTGTCGGATGGTTCCGAATGAGAGCGTCGCGGAAGTATTATGGGGGTTAGTGGGAAGATAGGTGAGAGAAAAATAGAAAGATAGTGATTAAATGTTGCAATTATGTTTTGCAAGGGAATAGGCAAAATGATTGGAATGCTCTAAATTGGAGTATCTAAAGGGGTATGGTTTACCGAAGAAACTTCAGTCAACTTTGGAAATTTCTAACTAAAAACTGTACGAAGATAAAATGGAACATAAGCTCACTGTTAATAATCCTGCTCGAGGCAGGTTACTGACAGCAATTTTGGTAGGTTGTAGCGTACGTCTACTACGCGCCACAATAGGTAGCAACTCTACGGGACTATTGGAACACATTCTTCACTTACGCTGTTGGCTTGGCCGTAAACGTTTGTGTCGATCCCGGCATTGAGGCAAGCGATCGCACAGAACCCGCACTGCAGCAGACAGGGAGGAGTGAGCATTGAGAAATATTAAACATAAACCAAGTTAGAGTGTTTCCTTATACTTTGCGGGCAGATGAAGGTGATTTTATGGTTTGGGAGCTGCGCCAGCAACATCAGTAGGCGCTGTGTGAAGCAGCACAACAAGAACACCTACTAAACGTGATGTAAGGGACCGGGCGATGAATAAATTTGTACTATACTTTTTAAAAACTATCCTAATATTGATTCCCGATTACGAAGTGCCGAAAATGAGTATATTATTAAGCACTTTAATTGTGTATTAAATCGTCTGCAATATACCTATTCTATGATAATCACAGCAATCACTGAACACGGGCCTGCTATACGCTATATACTTTGCTTGGCTAATGCCTACATATAATGCTTCCGAATTGATTTGTCAAATTGGCGCTACCGGTGGAGAATTTAGCAAGAAGCGTTTCTTTAACCACAGCAGATGCGGTTAAAAACAATGTGAAACTAACAATAACTATACTATGCAGTGAAACGGCTAAACGCAAATGTGTTGATGTAAAGGATGATGAGCTCATAATTGCTGAAGTAAAACGTTAGTATGAAAGAGATGTTGGTTTTGTTTGGTTAGACACTTACGTTACTCTGCCAGTTGTACGCTTAGCACTAGCGGGTTTTATTTTACAACGACAAAACAACGTTACAGGAGAATGTGTAGATGGAAGAGAAAGACGGAAGAGATAGATAGTTTGTTGGCACCATCGTGTGAAGGCAAAATATGGTTCCACTGATGAACAATATGCGATGGATTTAAGAATGGATAAATCGATGGATGGTGAATTAAATCTGGACGTATGATTGTTCTCTCTCTGCAAGTGAATAGGTATCGAAACACAGTCCTCCTGCCAGCAAACACTAACCTGCTAAGTCGCGAGCGTGGTTTTTCTTCCGGCGTTTGGGCTTCCTCGATCGCATTACCAGCGTCGTCAATGAACACCAGCTGGGTTGGTCGTACGAACATACCATAGTTTTCCTCGCACTGAAATGAAGACCATAATGTTAGCGTTTAAAACAACACCCAGTATTGATACTACACTAGCCACCGAAGCTTAATAGACACCAACGTTACCGAAAAATACTGGTGCCCTTTTATCGATCCGTTGTTCTTGCCCTTCGCTTCATCCAATATTACGCCAACCCATTTGCCCACGGCAAAAGAGGTCATGCCAACGTAGGCGATGGTGCCACGCACATCCTTGCCGGTCAGTTCGACCCGTTGGCCAATTTTGAGATACTTTTCGGCCATAGCGCCAACAATTCAGGATTTAGTTTTCCGTCGTTGTACCCGGGAACTGGTGACGAACAGTTGTTGTTGTTGCTACTTTCACTGTACGGAGCAAAAGAAGGTTGATGTCATCAGCGAATCCATTTTGGGCACCGGAACCACAGCGGCCACTGGGTAAGGAAGTTACCTGTTGTTCTTTTGTGCACTGGACAGTCGTATCGTTTAATGTACTAACGGATAACGAACGTTTGCTTTGGTGTTTACAAATTATCCCGAAAAGTTACGTACATTTTGGTCACCTTGCTGTGTAATCATACAAGTGAGGATGGGAACTAGGTGCCAGATCTGAACCTACGATGGTGTCGATTAGATTCGATTCTAACCCGTGTACTATTGTAATGCACCTTGATTTTTTATTACTTTAAACTATCTAACACTCTTAAAATCGCTAGAACGACGGCCGAGCGGTTCCTTCGATTAGAAGGGGTGAAAAAACCAAAAAAATGTACACATATAAATTTTTGTGCGAAACACAACTAAAAGAATTTTGACAGCAATAGATCGTTTTCGAATGACATTCCAATAAACGGTCAAGTTTGTTTGCTATACCGCTAGATGGCGTTGAAGGAGTCTATTTTTTCTCTTCGAATTTTCATATTAGTTGGTCCAAAATACGCATAATATTGTGTATTACAAAAGTATATACCTTATTATAAT
>JXXB01013172.1:0-10205 GCA_000956275.1 Anopheles koliensis
TTGTGTGACCTTAGTTTGTACCATTTTTAAATAAATCATTCATGCGCTTTGTTGGACGCGCATGATGATTACGCTACCGGACGGGAAGGGAAGACCGGTACCGGGCTAAAGGGACACACCAAGACACGATCATGTTTCAGTCTTTCCGCCTCCTTTTTCCACCGTACCGAGCCCGCCGGTGCCGTGTTGGGATTTGTTTGGAAGAAGGAAAGAAGACAGAACAAAATCGTTTAATTAACTGCTAACGTTGCTTCACTGTTTCAGCCGTACGGGCCTCAGCCCTGAGCGCATTTCTCTTCACTGTGTTTGTGCGATTGCGAGTATGGTGGTTCTTTGTGGTTTTCCGAACCCGACGGGTGCCGTGAATCGATCGCATTGATCGCTTGTTCGTGAAGCTCCCCGAGTGGGAAAACGAGAGAGTGTTTCAAGGAGGAAAAGTGAAACGAAACGAGAGACTAGGAAAATAAGGCAAGTATATGTAGGTTTGTTAAATTTCGACATAAATCGATGATTTATTGCTGGAACAGTAATTAAAATGGGAAAACTATCTTCTGTCTTTTCTTGAGTTCGTGTCAAACATGCAAAGGCAAGTCTCGATCGATCGAAAATCGACTAAAATTGTCTTCCAATTGGACTGTTAAATAAAGTTATTTTTTAATTTTTATAATATTCAAATCGAATAAACCTCAATGTGCCATTTAATCGTACATAAAACCTCCATTGCAATGTCCGACCGAAAACGGGGGCTAGTTTACGCTGGGCAAAAATATGATTTATCACCTGCCGATATGGTAAGTTTTAAGCCCTCCTCCCACCGAATGTGCCTCGAACACGGCACACAATTTATTACGCATCATGTTTTACGGCCCGAAAAAAAAAGCGTTCACTATTTATCATCGGCATGATCGCGCGCGTTCGCTGAGTTATAAAAATGTTTGTATGCCGCGTTTTTTTAATGCGTTTATCATCCTTTCCAGTCAGCTTTCCCACTGACGGTGCCGGTGACATCGGATCAAATAAACAACTGCTTATACGGTGAGAATAAAAATGCGTGGAAAATCGTAGTAGCACCAGGATAGTGGAGCGATTCCCCGAATGTGTGTGTGTGTTTGTACGTTGTGTGGAAGAGCGAGCGAGTGAGAACAAAAACGAGATTTTCGTCTTTGTTTACGTTGAACCCGCTGGTTTAAAATTTTACCTATCGAAGCGGCGGCGACGTGGCCATCGTACCGCTCGCAGGGAAAAGGAATTGTGGGAAATTTTCCCTACTCCCCAGCCGCATCGGATGGGGGAGGAAAAGCAGTAAATATTTATGAAAATGAAGCCAACCCGGTGTTTAATTGTGGAGTCGGTTTTATGGATTTCAGTGACAGCGCGGCGCTTGTTGATCGCGTCTGTCGATTGGATTTTTTCTCTACAAAGTCAGTTTTGTTTTTTTTTTATTCTTGCAATCGATCGCTTCGCTATCGGAGAAAACGTCGATCGACAAGCTTGCGAAGGAGTAAGAAGTATAGAGTGGAAGAAATTGCTTTTTTAGTTCTATAATTCAGGAGAAAAGGGAGAAATTAGGGTGAAAAGCTAGGGTGTAAAGTTGTTATCAATAATATGACTTAAGCTGCCGTTAAAATGGTATTTATTGCTATTCATAACGTGTTGCAGCCACCTTTACTATCCAAATTTATCCACCAAAGATATTGTGCTCTTGATATAAATAAGATTTAAGTTTTATCTCCACATTTTTCGTTTAATAAGCATAAATACCAAAAGAACTAAAAATAATTTCATAATTCATTTACAAAAATTTCAACAGGTAGCACACATACTAGCGCCTTTATTTCCTGGGCATATTCTGCTGATGTTTACCTTCGAACAAATATTTTAAAATCAAATTCACATTTGGTGAACACATTTGCGAAAACATCTTGGGGCCGGCTACGTTTCAGCCGTACGGTAAACCACAAATAGATTGTTATCATTGCATATGATTGCACTTGCTGTGCATAAACACGGTGCTGTTCGAGCGCTTCGATTGTTTGAACAGCTATCGGAAGCGCTCTAGTTGCCGCGCGAACCGTACGCATGCCACAATTATACTTGTACAGATGTAGCATAAAAATCTGTTTTCTTTTCTCAAGCCCGTTCAAAGCGTACGATCAACTGCTGCACTGGAAAATATATATGTGACCGGAAAAAGGGAGCCAAGTCGTGTGCAAAGCGATGGAAAATATTAGTTCATATTACCTAGAAGGCCAGCGTTCAAAGCACCTGCAACTGTCTAGACAAACACAATTCGTTTGCCGAATGTAAGCGTGCCACGTAAAGGAGTCACACTTTCACCCTGCCAACCGAAAACATCATCGCCAGCTCGGACGAGGGACGAGACGAGGCTCGAGGATGACAATGTGTTGCTGTGCCTTCGCCCGGGTTGCACCTGCAGCACGCGAACGCACGGAAACACATGTGTGCCCTTTTCTTTACCGTCTTTCGTTTTGTCTTTCGCGTTTCATCTCGCGCCACTCGCGCCTCGCATGGATCGTAAACGCTTCCGGTCCGCTTGACGTTTTTTTTTGCTCTCGTGACGATCGTTAAAAACGAACGTACTGTGATCGCGATCTTGCCTTTGCGCTTTGAACTATGTTCCACAAGACAATAGGGCGTCGACGGTGGATTGTTGGACGCATTCATGTTGGTTTTGCTACAATATTCGCTAAGCGCTTGTTTCCGGACAGTACGCTTCAAACGACATTTATGTATGCCTTGATCTTCGCTTCTTTATGTTTTGATGTTACAGAACGTAAAAAAAAAACAAACGTTGTTTATGATCCTGTTTTAGATAACTAACATCCGGCAACGCTAAGAAAGTGACTTTCGTAACATAAATAGCATTAGTAGGCAATTAAATTTAGTACATTTCATCTCAAAATTTACATGCAAAATTGGTGAAAGATTTTTTTATTTTTACTTCCCGGCTATCGAGACGAGGATTTTTTAAGTTAAACTTCCATTTGTTACGATTAAAATTTTCTTATTTAAAGATAAAAAAGGATCAATTATTTGAAGATGGGAAAAAGCTAGTTTTGGTATACTGAATATTGGTATATTGTCTTACCGAAAACTGGCTCGTTTACTTTAACGTAAAATATATTAAAAGAATTATTTTTGATACCATCAATAAATCTGTTTTTTTTTGTTATCGGCTTTTTAGCGCCATCTATGAGCATCGAGTGGAACTGCAGGCCACCAGCGCCAGGAGTGGTGAGAAAGCAAGTCGTTGCAGAAAACATCCATCCTCCTCTAAGACCGTTTGTAATTTCATGTTAATAAAGACGAGTTCTCCAGAACTGATACCGTGTTACTTCAACGGTTTCAGTGCGGTTTATTCTGTTCTTTCACCAAGGTTATAAAATTTGTGTGCAAACGTTACACTTTCCCACGACATTTCCCAGCTATTTTTACATCCGAGTAGGAGTCGATTGAAACGAAATACTTGCTCGTGTTGTGCACTGCAATATTCGGTTTTATAGCCCTGCAGCACTTCCGGCATATTCGAGCGCCATTCAATTTCTAACGATAATTTATTCCTTTACCACCGTGCCGGGGTCGGTAAGTTGCTCGCTAAGCATATTCACATATCCGAAGACGCTACGACGATGGCCCATTGCCTGTTGCGTTTGCCATTTTTATTGCAAACATCTGCTGTCCAGCTGGAACGGTGGTACTGATGTCCAGGAGAGCAAAACTTCGCTTCGAGCGTGGCATCCGAGGGAGTTTGGATCGTTTTCGACAGACTCAGGGAGAGATACGAGGGTTTTTTTTTGTCCCTATACCGATCGTGTTTATGTCTGAGTGTTTGTCGGTGGAAGATGAGATGAAATTAATAAATGGGTGCGCAAAACGCCACAAATTTGAAGTGTATTTTTCTTCAAATTTTGAACAAGATTCCCAAAAGCAAGAGCCGATCCTAAGCAAACATGAATTTGCATAGGAAATTGCTCATGCTGGAAACAGTTTTTTCTCCCCGTTTCGCTGGTGGTCCAATGTGGCACCGAGAGCTACTAGCTTGAATTTCAACGTAGTGATCCTCGGTTTATAGCTTACCAGAACAGTATTTCGAGTCAATTAGGTGTAATATAAGCCTTTTCCAGTCAGATCATCCAACATTCTCCCATGACAGTAATGGTGAAGGATGGGCTTAGATCCGGATTCGAATGGCCTTGTACGATATCCTAGCAAACCTCTGCGGACAGGCAGGCAGGCATCAGGATTCACGGCGCCAGTCACCAGCGAAAGGAAGGGCAACCGAAGGAAACTTAAAGCAAACGCCGGCTCATAAACGTTTCCACCGCTGTCCGGAAAACCGGAACCTTTTTCCAGGAAAGATGGAATTACACCTAAACTGTAAGAACAATAAGCTTCCTCCCACATCGCTTCCTTGCTGTTCTTCGGCCCGGTGCTGATTGACGTGAAGAGCAATGCGGGATCGTTTCGAATGTGAAGTTAATTTGCATTTTTCGCCTCTCTTTACTGTGGACCTTCATCACGCCTAAAGGCGATGTGCGGAACAAACATTATCTGAACGAAAGAATGTGCGGAAAATGCTATTACATGTATAATATTATCTACCGATTTTCACATGATTGCGACGATAAGAGCACACATTCGCACGGACGAAAAGATGGCCATCTTGGTTTCAACGGAATGACGGTTATTTTGGCTTGCAAACGCTACATTTATTTGCACCATTAGCTGGCATGATAAGATATGCACGGTATGGAAAATTGCTGCGAAGCTCGCCGGGGCGACATTCATCTTCAAAATTCATCCGTTTTTCTCTTTTTTAGGAATCAAAATAAGAAGAGAAAAGAAAACGGTCTCTTGAAAAAATATAATTTCAAATTGTCTCCACTGAAGAATGTGTTTTTTTTCGTTTCTGGTTGTTGCAGCCTTTCTGCTGCTGGTACCGATTTTCCCAGCCCTACACCACGCGCTACAAACACACAAAAAGGCACGAAACAACCGAATGCAACCTTTTTTTTTAGTAATGAGCTACGGATGATAAATTTTCATGAAGCGCAGCGAAAAGCGAGAGCAAGAAAAAAAGGCTTCCACTGCTACAGAAACGGGCAACCTGTGTCAGTTCCACCGCGAGATGCATTTCGGTGCAGTAGCATCGTGGCTGGATATTTTTCTTCGTTTTTTTAATGTTCATGTTCAGGCCGAGGTTCCTCCTCGCTGCTGCTAGATATTTATGAACGCAAAGCGTCAATTATGGAGGTGAAAAAGTCAACATAAATTGAGGAAAGGTTTATACGGTGAGGAAAGCACTCGACTTTGTTGCTTCTTAATAAGAATTTTTTTTTGTTCTAGTGCATGGAAAAAGGGGGATAGTACTATTGTTACCCGAAGGGGCACATCGAGCAGCGCGCGGCTTAAAAAACGATTAGCACTTGATAAATGTTAGGTAAACTTACATAATTTGAAGTTTTACTGCGTGAACTCACCCTCTCTTTCTCTTTGCACCCTCAAACGAGGGTGTTTATGGTGTGTAAAAACATTGAAAGCATGGTTAAATTGCATCCAGGTGCTCGCCTGGAGCTCGGATAAACACTTTCATCGCGCTTCCGGTAGCTTGTGTAAATATGTTGCTCCGGGTTGGGAAGATGTTACGCAGAAATATGCAGCAATTTTCGAGAAACATCAATGCTTTCAAAAATAATTCAGAAGATATAAGGAATCGAGTAGAATCAGTTAAATAAAAAAGATTCATTATTCATTAACTGCCGCACCGAACAGAATAATGAATTTCCCTTTTTTATTAGAACAAGGAACTAGCATACAACAGCCGAAGACTGCAGACTTTCAGGCGTAACAAATGGTTGTATACTTGCATACCACCAGGCGGAAATTGTAACGCACTGTGGAACAACTAGAATTGTCACAAATCCAAAACTAATTTACCAAACGAATATCGATAATAAAAACGAATTTCGAAATGAAAAGCTTTTCGACAAGAAGTGAAGGGGGGATCAAAATGTTTATAAATACGGTCTGATTAAACCATGCACGAGGCAACTCGCTCTCATATACGAACACAATTTATTTACACGCTTCACCAACCGTATACACAGCTAAAATATCTTAATTAGAAGTTGTACACAAATCACTGGCACGAATAATACACACAAAACACTGCCGCAACAACAACAACGGCAACAACGCTCACGTGGACGAGCTTGAGGTCACTTTGCCACATGTTCGGTTCTCGGTCCGTCACAGGAACTTGGCACCGTAAATGTCCCAGTTCTGCAGGTGCACAAAGTTGATGTAACCCCAGTTCCACTGCTGGGACGGTTTGTCCTTATCACAGCCTCTAACGTACAGCTTCTTGGTGGTGAGATCCGCCTCGAGACACCGACCGTGGTGTTCCTTGCCGTGGATGATCATTTTCGATTCCTGTACCGGGGCGTATAAACAGAGCGAGAGTTTAGCGTTGCTACTGAACGCGTGTTCGAAGCGGGCACTTTTAAAACACCTACGTAGTCGTATCGCCACATCTGGTTGCCCTGCGACTCGTGGCAGTTGAACAGCACGATCTCGTCGTCCAGTTTGGCCGCGTCCAGGCACTTGTCGTTGCTGCGCACCCGTATGTCGCGGTGGTAGGAGAGCGTGAAGAACTGGTTGTTCTGCGGGTGCGTCCGGTTGGTGGCGCACGCGTACAGCCCGATCGGTTCCTTCGCCTGACGGTTGAGCGAATCCAGACATAGGCCCGGCCTGGCCACACTCTGCACCCGGCCGGACGCGAACGGCTGCGGGTCACGGGGTGGATAGCGTACGAGCAGATCCGGTGCTACCACCTCCAGAAACCAGCGGAACGGTTTGCACCGTAGCCGCTCGCGCAGCGCCCGCTGTTCGCTCAGATCGCCCGCATCCGTCTTGGCGAAGTGTGCGTTCCGCTCGTACAGGAACTGCGCGTACTCGTCCATCCACACCTCGGCCACGCGCTTGAAGTTCCGGATCACGAAGTTAACGCCGCGCGGATTGCCGAACGGTGCGTAGCCACGGTAGACGTGGCCCACGCGCGAACAGGGCGCATCGACGAGCCGGCCCCCGCACTGCCAGATTTTGAAGCTCAGCTCGTACTGCTCCCCGCCCCAGATGTCCAGCCCCTCGTCGTAGCCGCCGAGCTCCCAGAAGAACTTGGCACTGATGGCGAACAGGCCGCCCGCCATGACGGGGCTGTTGAAGGGTTTCGTCGGATCGTCCAGATCGCCGGCCAGCAGTGGCAAGCGTTTGTAGTAGAACTTCCAGTCGAACGCACCCCGTTTGCCTTCGTCCTGCGAGCGATACTGGAAGGTGTCGTGTGCGATCACGTCGATGAACGGACAGACGCACGTTCGGTAGTCCTCCGCGATGGGTTCTGTAACGCGATTGAAGAGCGGAAGTTAGATTGCGTCTTCAAAAACCGGGTGATACCGTACCCATTACCTAGCAACGGTGGCAACCAGTTGGTGTTCACCTCGGTGTGGGAGTCCAACACGATCAGCACATCACCACGCGCTGCCCTTGCTCCTGCCATACGGGCGATGATCAGCCCGGATCGCTCGGGAAGATCCACCAGCCGGACCTTGGGTGCCAGCTCCGATTGGACAAACTCGCGCAGGGGCGCCCAAAGAAACGTTTTCGTGCTGTGATCGTTCACCAGTATGACTTCCTTCAGCAGCGCTGGAGGCGATCGGTTCAGCACGCTGTACACCGTGCGGAGCAGAGCGCTCCAGTGTTCGTTGTAGAAGATGATGATCACGCTAACCGTCGGAAGTTCCCGCAGATATTCCTTGGTACGGCAGCTGCAAGCGAGCGAGTAGAGTACGAATGTCAGTACGAATTGGGATTGGGAGCGCGCGTCGCACCAGATACCTACTCAGGATGCCGTATGTCCGGTACCGATCGGTTCAACGCGATCGTATCGCTCACGACCGCCGAATAGCCGTTCTCCTTGAACAGCTTATCGTTCAGCGCGATATCGCTAGCGCGCGTTAGTTTGTACGGTTTTCCCTGCTCACCGGGACCTTCGCGGGTTGCCTCTTCCGCCATCAGCTCGTAGTTGTGCCAGTCCATCCGCTCGCCCGCCACATTGCGTGGTATCGCGAAGAAATCATCCTCCGGCGCGTATCGGTACACGAGCGTGCGCTTGAAGTTGTCCAAGTTGTCGTACTTGTGGATGATCAGTAGCACCGTGATGATGCCGCAGCACAGCACGAACAGCAGCTTCACGATCAGCTCCCCAAGCACGGACTGCGGAGTGTGAGCGTTGGAAGTAGATTGTCCAGCGAAAGGGAATACAAAGAAGTTAATTAAGTCTAACGCTTAGTGGTGCGTACCGTGACGGACCAGGGGTAACATAAACAACGCCAACGGATGTGGGAACGATGCGAATCATCATTAACGATAGCAATGGATGGTAGGAAGTTGGAAAAAAAAAACAAGACAGATATGTGCTGCACGATGACGGATGTCAAAAAAAAAAAACACCTCTTCTTCTAGGTGCCCAATCAATGGTCAGAGAAATTCTGAGGTCAGTATCTCACAATCCAGCAGCCCGAGGGGCCGATCGCAATGACCGACGATATTTTGTTGATGAAGTTATGATCAAAAAATTGGAATGGACAAAAAAATACATCGCTCAATTATGATGAACGATGACGGCAATCGGACCTGTGCTAGCTGCTAGAAGCCGTGCCCTAGGAGAACATACCAAATTCTGACATTAATTGACAGGAATCGGTCAATCGGCAGGTGTTTCTCGATCAATCTCTGTTCGCATCAGCGATCCAAATCGACGAGTCCGTGTAATTTGGGTGCCGTTGACTTTCCCGGCTCGCGCGACCTTGAGTCATCGCTCGAAGAAGCGGAATCTTCACCGGGAAGGCGAACAAAAGCCGGTGCTCCATTCGTTCATGCCCGGTTCGGTGCGTTCGCTGGAGCAAGACGGTAAGCCATGTTTGATATGCTTTACACGCTGCTATTACGATGCATTTTTTTTTCTTTATCAAGTCTTGGGGCGATCGTTGGGATGTGTTTTTGTTTCACTTTTAAAATGGAGCATCTAAATACGTGCACGTTGCATGTAATCGGGGTTAATGTGCAATAAAGGACCGGTCATTCGGAAGAAACCTCAGCTTTGCCTCGCTCGTTGCTCATAATTCCAATTAAAGTAAATGCCAGCCACAACCAAAGGTAAAAACCAAATGGCGTACTGGTCGCTGCTTAAGTGCGGCCGTTTAGTTTGCTCGGGTCGTTTATTTTTTACAGATTATGCTCATAATGAGGCGCAGCGACCGCATGTGGATTCGTTTTCAGTAGAAAACATGAGCTAGGTGGCATTTTTTAAGCTTTGCATTGTGGTGAGCTGTTGGAGCTTTTATCTTTTTGTATTACATAATAGATTATTTCACTGTAGTTTTTTTTATTTGGTTTTAGTTTTCTATTAAGTAAAACAATCAGACGTATTAAATCATTCCCGATCTTTAGGAGAATTGGTATTAATGATTTCAATTCCAAAGTATTTTTTTAAATAAATCTCTAAATATGATACATTTAAAATTTATCAATTATGCGAATTTTCCATCAGTTATTGAACGAAATTAAAGGTTGAAAGTTGAAACACCGAAAAGACCATAGAAAAGTTTGGTCCTTTAAACCGTATCATACAAAGCCTCCTGTGCGTTTTCTGACACGCTGCAGGTTCAGGTTCTTATTCGCTATAGCGTTGCAAATTCCGACTTTCCCATTTCACTACAATAGAATTTCATTTTGCAACCCTCATTGCACAACAGTGCTTATCATCACTCCCGCCATTCGGCCAGTCGGTGAAATACAGCAGATAAAAGCTACATCACGAAACAGAACCCCAAGCCACTTGATAGTGACATCCGTTCCGTGCCAACAACGCCAATGAAATGTTTGTTCTCGGCTTTTGTGCCACACCAAGCAGGCAATCAAGTGAAATAACAACAAAAAAAGGGAAAGAATTCCACATCGCGCCACGAAGGGCGATAAAATCAGATTTTATTAATTACAACCCTACCCTTATCTGGCTCCCTTTTACCGGACTAACGCGCGACACACGTACACCCTACGCGATTGATGAGCATTTTAGGGACAATTTGTAACCGGCTTCACCTGCAAACGTAAGCACTCGGTGGTGG